>CM060320.1:71664888-71674888 GCA_030674155.1 Stramonita haemastoma | reverse complement strand
AATGTATGGCTGATTACGTGATAAAATATTAACTGAAAAGTGAAATTCCATGCTGTCAGTGTTTAACATAAAACTACAGTGGCAATGGAAGCTCTATCTCGTAGCAAAGAGGACAGTGGAAATGAAAGTTGTGTCATGCATGCATACAGACAGTTGAAGGGGAAGATATGAAGTTGTGATGAAAATAAAAGGAGAAATGCATCTGTATAATATATACGACAGTTTACCCCTAACCAAAGGACGTAGTGGCACAAGCTGCCATAAGACTCGTGTAAATAGATTCTGTGAAATGTTATGTGACGGGGCGGTAATTAGATTACTTCCCATGCGATCGGAACTGCCAAACGCAGCGTCGTAGATCTAAATTTAGATCCACACCTGTGAATTGTGCGATGTATCGTTGGGGGGTGATCAAAAGCCGTCCGTTGCATGCACTTTGCCTGTAGCGGTAAAATGTAGTATTTATGCAGCCTCTTTCTAGAGGCCACATTCCCACTGTCTGACCTTGCTGTCGTTGCCGAGAAGTTGTACGGAGTCGCGGCAGATCAAATATCTGCACTCTGTTACAGTTAATTATAAACATGTTATTTGTAAAGGTAAAATAAATAATTAAAAGGTCTCTGAATATATCAAATCAAATAATAAAGTAGTTAACTGATTGTATAAGGGACGTGATAGCTCAGTGTTCAGAGCGCTCGTTTTCCCCAAACTAAGGTTAAGCGGCATCGAACGTGGCCGGTTACACCCAAATGGTGTGTGTGTGTGGTGTAAATGGACAAATAAAAAGTTGATAAAAACATGTAGCAGCTATCTTGTAAACAATGGAAAAACGAGTTGAATCATTTGAAAGTGAAGACCAAAAGAAAAGAAAAACATTATCCTGAACATTCTCTCTAAGGAAACAGAGGGCATAGATGACATGAGTTTTGTCGGGTAAATAATAAGAAAATACCTTTTGAAATAAACAATAAAAGTGGATAGTTTTTGCGTCCATTATTACAAAGACAAAAATGCCAGCATAGAAATAGATACAATGTTTTGCAACAACAACAACAAAAACACGGTGATTATAAATGTGTTTTGTGAACATTATGCTCCTGTACAAAACACAAACATCAGTCTTTCAACAGAATGACAAAACCCAACACAAAACAAGGCAGGAAAGGTTGATTGAGGAATCTTTCTTATAGTTGCATTTGTCAAAACTCACAAATAAACAGCAAACAACGCAAAAATTATTTTCTAAATTACACTTGGACAAAAAGTATCTGTTTACGACAAGAAGGTAATTAACAAATTGCAACTACAAAATCTTCAAACTCCACCGGTAAAATTTTATTTTGCCATCAGCTCTACAAAGAGAGAGGGGGAGAAAAAAGAAAGAAAGATGAGACAGACAGACAGACAGACAGACAGACAGACAGACAAATAGACAGACACACCGACAGACATACAGACATACAGATAGAGAGAGAAAGATAGAGAGAGAAAGAGAGACAGATAGACAGAGACAGACAGACAGACAGACAGACAGAAGATATATATATATATATATATATATATATATAAGTAGAGATAGAGAGAGAGATGAGAGAGAGAGAAGAGAGAGAAGAGAGAGAGTGACAGAGAGAGAGAGAAGAGAGAAGAAATACAGAGAGAGAGACAGATAGAGAGACAAAAAGGCAAAGACACACAGATAGAGAGAGAGGGAGACAGAGAGAGAGTGTGTGACAGAGAGAGGCAGAAAGATAATATATATATATATATATATATATATAAATATATAAATAAGAGAGAGAGAGAGAGAGAGAGAGAGAGAGAGAGAGAGAGAGAGAGAGAGAGAGAGAGAGAGAGAGAGAGAGAGAGAGAGAGAGATGAAATAAAGAGAGAAATATACAGAAAGGGAGGAGAGAGCGAGAGAAGAATTGTGTGATGCCGAGGCGAGCGAGGGGCAAGTCGTTACAGAGAAATGAGACTTAGTGCTGCTTCTGTATGCATCCCCCTCCCTCCGTGCATTGAGAAATCCAACCTGCTCTTAAAGTCTTTAGTAAGTGAAGAAGAAACAGTAGAAGAAAGTGGAAGAAGAGAAAACAAAAGAGAGACAGAAATTGACGTGAGACAGAGAGAAACAACATTTAAAGAGAGACGAGTTTAAAATGTAAATGAGACGAACTAGCAGCCAACAACAACCATAACGGAGAGGAAGATTATGATGACAGAAGAAAAGTGAGGAGAATAAGGAGAAGAGGAAGAAGACTAAGAAGGAGATAAAAGAAGAAAATGGAGAGGATGATGAGGATGATGATGAGGAGGATGATGAATGATGATGACGACGACGACGACGACGACGACGACGAGATGATGATGATGATGATGATGATGATGATGATGATGATGATGATGATGAGATGATGATGATGATGATCTTTATTGTCGATGGGTACCGATAAGAATTCACGTACATTTTTGTATTCAACCCTAGCTCAAAAGGGATACCACAATACGGTTCAAGAAGAAAACGAAGAAGAAGAACAACAACAACAACAGCAAGAGCAAGAACAAGAAGAGGAAGAAGAACATCAACAAGAAAAGAGAGAGCGACAGAGGCAGACAGAGACAGGGCAGACACAGGACAGGACAGGTAGATAGAGAGATAGAGAAGATAGATAGAGAGAGTAGAGATAGATAGAGAGATGTAGATAGACAGACAGACAGACAGACAGACAGACAGACAGACAGGACAAAACATAGAAAAACAAACAGACAGACAGAGATAAGACAGAGAAACACAACAACAAAACACAAACAGACAACAAGAACGAACGACAAGAAAGAAGCCGACAACAAAAGGAAAGAGGAGAAGACAAGAGAAGGAGATAGGAAGAGGAGAGAGAAGAAAAGCGTGGATGATGGTGAGGCGCTGGCAGCGACTGCACAGTATGTGCGGGCTGGCAGAGACAGAGTGGAAGTAGCAGGGAGCCATGAAGCCAGGAAAGAAAGAGGTCCCTGGGGCCTTAGCTAATGGCCACAGGCAGATTACAGGTCCGGCCTCTCTCCTGTAGGGCTCTCTCTTGGCCTGTCTCCTCTCCTGGCCTGTCTCCTGGCCTGTCTCCTCTCCTGGCCTGTCTCCTGGCCTGTCCTGGCCTTCTGCTCTCTCCTGGCCTGTCTCCTCTCCTGGCCTGTCTCCTCCTGCTCCTTCCTGCCTGTCCCTCTGTCCTGTCTCCTCTCCTGTTCCTGTCTGTCTCCTCTCCTCTCCTGTCCTGTCTCCTCTCCTGGCCTGTCTCCTCTCCTGGCCTGTCTCCTCCTCCTGGCCTGTCTCCTCTCCTGGCCTGTCTCCTCTCCTGTCCTGTCTCCTCTCCTCTCCTGGCCTGTCTCCTGTCCTGGCCTGTCTCCTCTCCTGGCCTGTCTCCCCTTCCTGGCCTGTCTCCTCTCCTCTCCTGGCCTGTCTCCCCTCCTGGCCTGTCTCCCTCCTGGCCTGTCTCCTCTCCTGGCCTGTCCTGGCTGCCTGTCTCCTCTCCTGGCCTGTCTCCTGTCCTCTGGCCTTTCCTGTCTCCTCTCCTGCCTTGTTTCCTGGCCTCTCTGGCCTGTGTCTGCCTGCCTCCTCTCCTGGCCTCTCTGGCCTATTTCCTGGCCTGTCTCCTTCCTGGCCTCTCTGCCTATTTCATGGCCTGTCTCCTCTCCTGGCCTCTCTGGCCTATTTCCTGGCCTGTCTCCTCTCCTGGCCTGTCTCTGGCCTATTTCCTGGCCTGTCTTCTCTCCTGGCCTCTCTGGCCTATTTCCTGGCCTGCCTCTGCCCTGTCTCCTCTCCTGGCCTGTCTCTGGCCTTTTCCTGGCCTGCCTCTGCCTGTCTCCTCTCCTGGCCTGTCTCTGGCCTATGCCCGGCCTGCTCTTATCTTGCCTTCCTTGCTTTACATTACTGTAACTTCACCCCCCCGGGAGGATCTGCTGTTCTCAGTGTTGGAACTACGACGTTTACGTGTGTGTGTGTGTGTGTGTGTGTGTGTGTGTGTGTGTGTGTGTGTGTGGTGTGTGTGTGTGTGTGTGTGTGTGTGTGTGTGTGTGTGTGTGAACCTGCTTGAGTGCGATCGTGCATATGTGTGTGTGTCTGTCTGTCTGTCTTTCCGTCTGTCTGTCTTCCCCGGTCTGTGTTGTTCATTGTGTTTTTTTGTTGTAGGTCAAACGGTAGGCAAATGCATGTGCACACGATAGCTCCTATACACACACACACACACACACACACACACACACACACACACACACACACACACACACACACACACACGCACACACACACACACAGAAAGGACACAAACACTTACTGGCACCAATCCAAGACTTTGTGGGGATGGTCTTAATGAAAAAAGCAGCAGATAAATCCTCCGCAAGAACCCTTCAAGTGAGAATTGGGGGCAAGCACATAGGGAAGGGAGGGAGATGGGGGTGAGGGTGGGGGGTGTGGCGGCTTTATCCCTTGAGTGGAATGATGGACAGTGGCTGAAGCAAGCAATGAAAGGAAGAACAGTAGCGCTCTCTCTCTCTCTCTCTCTCTCTCTCTCTCTCTCTTCTCTCTCTCTCTCTCTCTCTGTCTCTGTCTCTCTCTCTCTCTTGTCTCTCTCTCTCTCTTTCTGTATCTCTCTTTCTCTGTGTCTCTGTCTCTCTCTCTGTCTCTCTGTCTCTCTCTCTGTCTCTGTCTCTCTGTCTCTCTGTGTCTCTCTGTCTCTGTCTCTCTGTCTCTCTGTCTCTGTCTCTCTCTCTATGTATATATATATCTATATATTCTATCTTATATTATCATATATATTATATATTATCATATCTATTTATATATATATATATATATATCCGTGTCATCACTGCTGTTTACATAAGTCAATCGATCTGTGTCTTCCACTGTACTCTGCTTCTGAGAGTGGTTCATGTTGGGTTGGTTGTTGATAGGGAAATATTGTGAGAGAGTATTGTTTATTTTTGTTTTACTGATACTGTTTGTTTTTGCTGTTGTTGTTATTATTGCTGTTTCTAGTGCTGCTGGTTAAGCTGCTGGTCATAGGTTACTTATGTTACTATTATTCCTGCTTCCATTTCTGTTGTTTATACAATGACAACTGCTACTACTACTACTACTACTACTACTACTACTACTACTACTACTACTACTACTACTACTATACTACTACTACTACTACCACCACCATCACCACCACCACCACCACCACTACACTACTACTACTCTGCTGCTGCTTTTGCTTCTGCTGGTTAGAGGGCGGTGGTGTTGTTGCTGCTGTAGCTGCGATGGCTGCTTGTTCAGATAATCCGCCATTATCTGGATAGAAAAGCAATTAAGGCTTTTGGTCCACAGAGGATAAACAGGAGACTCAGGCAGCATGGCAAGGCAAGGCAAGGCAAGGCAAAGCAAGGCAAGGCAAGGCAACCAATCATCAAACGGTGCAGCGGTCTGTGAGAAAGTCAGCTGATTGGTTGGATCGGTCATTTTGGGCTTCCTGTCGGCCATGACTGTTGTGTTGACACTGATGCAGGAGTGAAGGGGGTTAGAGGGGCTAGGTGCCAGGGCCGGGGTGTGCTGGTGAGAAAGTCTGGTCACTGGTAAGTAGAGTGAGAGCTGGCTGCAAAGCACAGGCTGCAGGAATAGAGAAAGGGCGTGTTGCTTTCTTGGCACTGACCATACATAGCCAGACACATTACGATCGAAAAGACTTCGTTGTAGTAGTTGTTGTAAATGGTTGTTATCAAACACACTGATTACTGTTTGTCTAACTCATTTTATTTCATATCTGTACGTGTTATTAATTTATATCGCCCAGCCTTCCTTGGTGGAGTCATGGTATAAACATTTAAAGTTTTGGTCTCTAAGTGTGCCTATGCATACATTTTGTGTCCATGATTCAACGCGTGTCTTACCTCTCTGTTTATTTCTATTTCTTCGCTTGTACATCGCTTACTGGAGAACTTTGTATGGTTTCAAGGTTTATATTGAGCTCCGTACGGCATTTTACAATAATCTGGTTTGTATTTCCTTTTAAGCACTACCGCAGAAATTGGCTCGTTCAGACTTAAAATCAGCCGATGGTAAACCTATTTATTAGATTTCTGTTATCCTAAAATATCATTTTGCTTTGTCAGCCTTGCTTTGAAAATGTTTACACTGACAGTCGCTGATGAAAGTGAAACTGGGTGCAGTAATCTCACGTAATAAAAAAATAAAACACTTGCTATAAAAAAAACTTTAGCTTTTCAAGTTTTGAAATATTAAACCTTTTACTTTGCTTTCAAGTTTAGTCATGAATGAAAATTCCACTGCGTATGATACTTTCTTCTGTTTTTTTATCAACAGAAAAAAAGACATGAAATGGCAATAATTGTGTAATGCAGACAGACAATGCCTTGATGAATTGACTATCTTTTAGCTTTCTGCTGTCGATATTCCTTCTTGAGTTTTGCTCTTTGGATTTGAATGGGGGACGGAATAGCCTAGTGGTCAGAACATTGCGCTCGCAATTTGACAACCCGGGTTCGATTCCCGGTCGAGGAGATTTTTCTCCTGGAGTTAACACCAGTGCCGACTCCTCTCTCCCCAAAAGTCCTTCGGATGAGACTGTAAACCGAGGCCCCGTGTGCCAACGCACGCAGAACATCTTGCGCACACGTTAAATCATGTTCCGCTTTTCGTAAGAGGAGGCCATCGTGTGCCGGTGGGAACAGATGACATTTACAAAACTGCATACACACGGGGACTGGATGTAAAAAAGTTCATGAGTGCTTATTCCATTATCCTTGGTATAAAAGAATAAATTAAAAAATAAAATAATTAAATGAATTACTCTCAACAAATGCTCCATGTTTAAAGTGTCATAAAAGCTACTTTTTCTATCTTTGATGTTTCCACGTTGATGCGAAGATGATGCCGTTACTATCGTCAGCGTTTAAAAACTGTCACACTACTATGTGACATAACCGCAATAATTATCCTGCCGTCATTTAAGAGTAAAAGTTCGCGCAACCATGATAAAATAAAGATCTTAAAAAGTTCTGGTATGGATTCAATTTCACCCTCAAATTCAATTTTGTCCTCACGGCAGCTGTTACTTAATTTATTTAAAGAAGTATCTCTTTCATAACACACAACTCTACATTCAACTTCTCTCGGGAATAAAGTTCTACTCTGAATGCATACAGAACATCAGGTATGACCTAGGCCTAAGCGGGTCAGGAACACAGGGCAGGGAAAGAGAGCCAGAGGCAGCGGCACTGTAATTTCCGATCTGTCAGGGCCCAGCTGTGAGGACATGCACCGTTTCCGACACACAGCCATACCGGCCTTGTCTCACGCTGACACTCACACATTTCCGCTTCCAGCATTGGGCAGGAGTATAGTGCTCCCTGCCTGCTGGGGTCCTGACCATTTGTCTTCAGCACAGACTGGGGTCAGTGATGGGAACTCCCTTAGTTGCTGATGGAGGATCGTACTGAAATATGTCTTACATCCCGAGTAAAACTGTACGAGTCTTCTTGCTACAGGAACTTTCTAAGCAATCGGGTAGGTTAAGAGCAAGTCGTCGAAAATTGGAGTCTGACTTTCCAGGGGTAAAAAAATGATCTTTTTTCTTTTTCTTTTTCTGAAGGATTGAACTTAGGCCTGTTGACACTCTGTCCAGCCCAGTGCCCTACCCTCAGCCACAGATGTGTCCTCCACCTCTGGTGGGGATTGCTCTGGGGGAAGGGGATCGGGATTTTTAGGTGTTGTCCCCGGGGACAGATACAATGGCGTCCACTGTCTGCGGGAGGAACAGAGATCAGGGCTGGTGTGGCCACAGATCGGTCACAGGATTGCCTGCTGTTACACAGCCTGGAAAATCGTGCAGAGGGAGGAGGAAGAGAGAGAGAGATAGGAGAGAGAGAAGAAGAAGAGAGAGAGAGAGAGAGAGAGAGAGAGAGAGAGAGAGAGAGAGAGAGAGAGAGAGAGAGAGAGAGAGAGAGAGAGAGAGAGAGGGGAGAGAGAGAGGAGGGGGAGAGAGAGAGGAAGGGAGAAAGAGAGAGGAGGGGGAGAGAGAGGAAGAGAGAAGAGAGAGAGAGAGAGAGAGAGAGAGAGAGAGAGAGAGAGAGAGAGAGAGAGAGAGAGAGAGAGAGAGAGAGAGAGAGTAAAGAGAGATAAAAAGGAGACAGAGAGACAGGACGAGAAGACTTGTAGAGACAGACAGACAGAGATGAAAATAGAGAAAAAGATAAACACAGATAGAGGGAAGAGAGCGGTTTAGGCAGAGAGACAGACAGAAAGACAGAAAGAGAAATAAAGAAAGAGAGAGAATGGCTAAGAATCGTGTTAGAGGAAGAAAGAGGCAGCAAGATAAGGAAGGATGAATAGGAGAGACAGACAGAGAGACAGACACAGACAGAGACAATACACCCAGACAAGTACGCACAGACACACGGAGAGACAGAGCTAGAGCAAGTCTTCCTGTGTGTCTGTGGTTTACAAATCGCATAAAACCCTCCTCACCCTGAGACCTGATCCTACTCCTGGGCAAAACGACAATGGAAACAGTGCTGGGAGAAAGTAGGGAAGAAACAGCACAGGCCACGAAACACGAGCAGAACACACACACACGCGCTCGTGCACGCACGCACACACACACACAGGTATGCACGCGAGCGCACGCACGCACGCACACACACACACAGGTATGCACGCGAGCGCACGCACACACACACACAGACACACACTCACGCACGCACGCATGCTCGCACGCGCGCGCGCGCGCACAGTTCAGATCACTGGAGTTAACATCAGTGCTGACTCCACTCTCCCCAAAAGTCCTTTGGATCAGACTAAAAACCGAGGCCCCGTGTGCCAACGCACGCATAACATCTTGCGCACACGTTCAATCCTGTTCCGCTTTTCGAAAGTGTACGCCATTGTTTGCCGTTGGGAACAGATGACATTTACAAAACTGTATACACACGGGGACTAGATGTAAAAAAGCACAAGAGAGCTTATCCCATTATCCTTGATATAAAAGAATAAAATAAATAAATAATAGTAGTAGTAGGCACCCATTAGTCTCGGAAGACTATGGAGTTGTGCTCTAATCTTTAGAGCGCAAAGCCTGGGCAGATAAGTATGGAGGGCAAGCTGTTACCCATGCAGCAGACCCCCCCCCCTCTCCACGGCACTGGAATGATCCATTGGAAAGGCAATGACCGATACGAATGGTACCAGTACCGTCGCAGAAGCCACCAGAACGTTGCCATATAGCCTACAGCCCCGAGCCGCCCTGGGAGTCTAACCCCCCGAATTTTCCTCAGGGATGGTGTCTAAACAGGACACCTGTGTGCATGCTGGGTTTTTTATATAATAATTTTGTCATCCGTTCCTACCGGCACACGATGGCCTGCTCTTCCGAAAGGCAGAACGGGGTTTTAACGTGTGCACAAGATGTTCTGCGTGCTTTCGCGCGCACACAGGGCCTCGGTTTATAGTCTCATCCGAATGAATTTACATTCAGTTCGATTTTTTCGTCAAACTAGGAAGAAAGGGGGAGGCTGGGTACGAACCCAGAAACTCACGGTTTACATATTGGCAGGCGAACGTCTTAACCATCCTGCCACCGTCCTTCCTAAATAAATAAACAATAAATAAATCACGCACACACACACGCTCACACACATACACACACACAACCAATGAATCAATCAGTCAGCAATTCAATCAATCAACGAGTACAACAAGACGAACCCTAATCATGAGCACGGGACAGACTGAGACGGGGACACCAGCACACAGTTAGTTCAGTTCTGAAGTTTTCCCAGGAGGTAACACTGCATGCGGAATAATCCATACAGGCCCCACCACTGCGGCCAAGAAATCAGATCTTTGCTGTGTGTTTACAACTCTTTAAGCAGTTAGATGAATCTCGTTCGATTTCCGTTCTAGGGGATTTTTCCTCCTGGAGTTAACATCAGTGCTGACTCCACTCTCCCCAAA
>CM060320.1:71649888-71659888 GCA_030674155.1 Stramonita haemastoma | reverse complement strand
CCCAATGTTTTCCTCTACTTACCCGAAACTTGTCTTCACACTGCAACAGTGATGGACGACCTTGTCTGTTATGGAAACCAATCTGGTTTGCTGTCGTTGTTCTGGCGTTGGTGTTGTTGTTGTTGTGCTGCAGACAGTGTGGTGGTGTGGGAGACAGACAGGGTGTGTTAGGTGGATGGGAGGATGCCCTGTCTCTGGGGATGTTAGTGTGGTATGGAACTAGAGGTGGGGGTGGGTGGGTGGAGGGGGGATGTTCGTCTCCATCCCCAGCGTTCTTTTTCTGTCCTTGAAAGTATGGTTTTTAGGGTCTGGTACTCTGTTTTTTGTGTTTTTTGTGTTGGTGGGGGTGAAGGATTGTTTGAAGTGCATCAGACGAATGTGTGGCTGACGCATTTAGCGCTTTTTCGGCATCAGTAGAGTGTGTGGCTTTTATTCTTTCTCTAAATTTATTTATTTATCTATTCTTTCATATGGAGGATATTGGAATAAGCACTCATGTGCTTTTTTTTACATCCAGTCCCCATGTGTATGCACTTTTGCAAATCTTGTCATCTGTTCCCACCGGCACACATAGTCCTACTCTTACAAAAAAACTGTTTGCACATACTCAGTGGTTTTTAGATTTCATGGTTAATACATCAAGCGGAACAGGATTAAACATGTACGCAAAGCGGAACAGCGAAAAGCGAAAAAGCGGAAACAGGATTAAAACGAATGTTACGCCAAAATGTTCTGTGCGCGTTCGCACACGGGGTCTCGGTTTATAGTCTCATTCACATGACTTTTTGGGAGAGTGGATTCAGCACTGATGTTAACTCCAGGGGGAAAATCCCCACTTCTGTAGAATGATTAAGATTTCACTTTGAGGATGAAGGCAACACGACAGCCAGCTTAAGTCTGACGCCGCAAAAGCAACTAAAGCATGAAGATGAAGAAAGGAGTTCAGGAGGGCAAACAGTTACACGACTCTTGCAGAAACCTCAGAGAATTCAGACAGATGTAGAATGATAGAAACAGCCACACTATACATCGACAATGAAGTGTGTGTTTGTTTGACGTTTTTGAAGATAAGCACCGAACCATACCTGACACTATCCCGACATTACCAGACTGATGGAAAGCTCGATGCTGTCACAGAAAGGAAATTATCTGGAACTACAGTTACAACCATCAGAGAGATTGAAACACGCTATTGGTCCCAATTTTGTTATCAGGTGAAATGGGGGTGTGGAGATGAAGACAGGGAGGCCGGTGTCATTCTGAAGATTAACTCGTCTCCTCTTCATGTTTTGTCAACTGCGATAAGCTGTAACGTCATAAGCATCGTGTTTGTAACTCGTCACTGTACGTCATAGCATCGTTTGTCACTTGTGATAAGCCGTAACGTCATAACATCGTGTTTTGTCACTGTGATAAGCGTAGTCTACATGGTTTTGTCAAGCGTAGCTGTAACGTCATAACATCGTGTTTCGTCACTTGTGATAACTGTACGTTAACCGGTTTGTGCTGCGATAATGTTAGTGTACAGCTTATGTTTTGTACCCGTGTTAATGTAAGGTACGCTTATGTTGTCACCTGCGATAAACTGTAGGTATAGCTTTATGTTTTGTCACCTGCGATAAACTGTAAGGTATAGCTTTATGTTTTGTCACCTGCGATAAACTGTAAGGATATAGCTTTATCTTTTGTCTCCTTCTTTAAGCTGTAACATGCTGCTTTAAGCGTAGCTTCATGTTTTGTCTCCTACTTTCAACTGTAGCATCACAGCCTCATGTTTAGTCGCCTTGGATCAACTGTAACGACTCAGTTTCCTGTTTTGTCGCCCCTTCACGTTGTAACGCCAGAAGTGATGAAACGATCCCATGTACACACTCAGCGCACATTTCGTCATTCTGCTGAAGGGGAGGGGGCAGCGCTGCTCTAAAGGATGATAAGGTCTGCTGCTGTTGCCACTGGGAATGGAAGCTGCAGACTTGGTTTGTGGGCTGTGATGTTTTTCAGTTCTGTTGTCTTTTCATGGCATATATTGAATCGCTGTATTCGCGTGGGCGGTGAAAATTTACTCGCTCTTTCTACAACTTTCTTAAACATAGTGGTTGTTGAACCATACCGTTTTCGCGTTTACTGTTTTTATTTGGGCTTGGAATCTACTTGAGGTTCTCTGTTTTATAGATGATAAACAAAGCATTTGTGTTCTTGCTGTATTATACTGTGCCGATTATTTTTCAATGTTGCTAATTAGGGAATGAAAAGTTGCACGCGCATCTGACCGATTTTTATTATAAATTATCAAATATTTTACTTTTTAAACAATCGACTTTTTGGTTAAAATTTCAGCCCAACTTCATTGTCAAGTGTCGTCATCAGTTTGGAGACTGGTAGCCAGAAGGCTCACCTACTTTCCTTGGTAATTCCCTTCGACATCTATAGAATGCGTAACTGGCGCTTTAAGCCGTTTTTCGACATATATAGAATGTGTAACTGGCGCATTAAGCCGTTTTTCTATATCTATAGAATGTGTAACTGGCGCTTTAAGCCGTTTTTCTATATCTATAGAATGTGTAACTGGCGCTTTAAGACGTTTTTTCGACATCTATAGAATGTGTAACTGGCACATTAAGCCGTTTTTTCGACATCTATAGAATGTGTAACTGGCGCATTAAGCCGTTTTTCTATATCTATAGAATGTGTAACTGGCGCTTTAAGCCGTTTTTCGACATATATACAATGTGTAACTGGCGCTTTAAGCCGTTTTTCGACATCTATAGAATGTGTAACTGGCGCTTTAAGCCGTTTTTCGACATCTATAGAATGTGTAACTGGCGCATTAAGCCGTTTTTTCATCTATAGAATGTGTAACTGGCGCTTTAAGCCGTTTTTCGACATCTGTAGAATGTGTAACTGGCGCATTAAGCCGTTTTCGACATCTATAGAATGTGTAACTGGCGCATAAAGCCGTTTTTCGACATCTATAGAATGTGTAACTGGCGCATAAAAGCCGTTTTTTCTATATCTATAGAATGTGTAACTGGCGCATAAAGCCGTTTTCTCGACATCTATAGAATGTGTAACTGGCGCTATTAAGCCGTTTTTCGACATCTATAGAATGTGTAACTGGCGCATTAAGCCGTTTTCGACATCTATAGAATGTGTAAACTGGCGCAATTAAGCCGTTTTTTCGACACTATAGAATGTGTAACTGGCGCATAAAGCCGTTTTTCTATATGTATAGAATGTGTAACTGGCGCATAAAGCCGTTTTTTCGACATCTATAGAATGTGTAACTGGCGCATTAAAGCCGTTTTCGACATCTATAGAATGTGTAACTGGCGCATTAAGCCGTTTTTTCGACATCTATAGAATGTGTAACTGGCGCATTAAGCCGTTTTTTTCGACATCTATAGAATGTGTAACTGGCGCATTAAGCCGTTTTTCGACATCTATAGAATGTGTAACTGGCGCATAAAGCCGTTTTTCGACATCTATAGAATGTGTAACTGGCGCATTAAGCCGTTTTCGACATCTATAGAATGTGTAACTGGCGCATTAAGCCGTTTTTTCGACATCTATAGAATGTGTAACTGGCGCATTAAGCCGTTTTCGACATCTATAGAATGTGTAACTGGCGCTTTAAGCCGTTTTTCGACATCAGTAGAATGTGTGGCTGACGCATTAAGAGCTTTTTTGGCATCGGCTGAATGTGTGAATGACGCACTATGCTATGTTTCGTGAATGTCTTACTGCCATATGACAGGGCAGATGTTCGTGTCATTGCGTGATTTTACAAGGAAAGTGGATTAGCTACCCCCAAAGGAGTGCTGACAATCACTGTTCATACCCTGTTGATTTTCTCTGAATGGCAGCCCCCTCTGAATGTCAAGAACTGTGACATCATGTTGCTGGATCCACTGAAGGTTGCCGTGTTTCCAGTGGCCCCCTGCATTCTCATCGAATTTGTCGTCGCCAGCCCAGGTTTGACCTTTAAGTCAGTTTGGAGAAGATTTCATTTCTCAATGCATATCATGTAGTTTTATGTTTCTGTACCGACGTAGACCATCTTGCGCGCACGTTAAAATATGTTCCGCTTTTCGGAAGGCAAGGCCGTTGTGTGCCAGTAGGAATGGATGACAGAATTGACAAGACTGCATACAGACGGGGACAGAAGGTGAAAAAGCACATGATGCTTATTTCATTATCCTCGAAATAAATGAATAAAATAAAGAAAGAATAAACAGAACTTAAAATGAGAGTGATTTTCAAAAGAAAACACAGGTAAAAGAATGGAAGAGAGACTACTTGTCTCACACCTCGAGGTTATAACCAGCATCAGCAGCCTGAGTAGTCAGAAAAACTGCCTACAGAAGCCAGCACAGGGACATCTAGAAGCTATCCAGCACAGCCAGTGTCACGGAGTGAAGAGGCCAACACTGGACTGGGTGACGCAGACACGTGAGACAGGCGAGACTGATGGATGTGCAGGCTGTCTCCTTCACTGCAATCTACTACACTTACCTTCCAAGTTTGCGCGGCATTGCATTATCCATCACGTATTATTACCGTACATTATTCTCCTAAAACGTACAGAAAACGTTACCGGATTAAGTCAAGTTTGAAAGACACGAAAGAGAAGTCTTCTGTGGACTACTTTGCAGCTGGGTGCACTCATTGTATCTGATATAGCAGAAGTAGAGATGTTCCCTTAACTTAGTTGTCGTTGGGTGGGAGAAGTCAGAGACCTCAGCTTCTCAAGGGCCAACTTATAGAGGGGACACCCATCTCGTCTCCTTCGCTGCTTGTACCTTCCTTGTCCCTAATAGAGGGCAGGTATCCCATTGACAGCTGAGTGAACTGGGGGACTGTACTAAAACCAAAGCGCGCAGACAAGTCACCCGTCCACCTGGTAACCACGGTCCATGCTGCTTAACTTTAGCTTGTGGAAAGTGAGTGAGTGCTGTGACCACTGAGCTATCCCCTCTCCTGTACTTGACAGGGCCAAGTACCAAAGCTGACAAGTCCCAGTGTAAAGAGTCACTTGCTGCTGCTTTTGCTTTGCTTCTGTCAGGTATTGTGGTGGAATCGTCTCACCACACTCACCAAAGTCTGTCTTGTTTCCAGTCCCTTTACTTGTCACTTGTTCGCTTGTCTTCTGACGGTTCTCTGTTCTTGGATGTAGTTTTAATCGCGAGGCATTGGACGAAAATAAAGAATGTGACGAGAGGCGGAGTGTTATGTCACACTTGTTCAGAAGTTTTTTTTTGAAGAGTTTAGAAGTGTCTTACCATTATTGAAAAAAAACTATTAGCTTTTATTTCTAGAGAAATAAGGTGGAGATACCAGTGGTTCTTCCATTATATATACCACCTCTCTGTCTCTCTGTTTACCTATATCTCTGTCCTTGTCTCTGTCTGTCTGTCTGTCTGTCTATCTTTCTGTCTCTGTCTCTGTCTACTTTCTGTCTATCTTCTGTCTCTGTCTGTCTGTCTGTCTCTGTTTCTCTGTTTCTCTGTCTCTCTCTCCTCTCCATCCATGCTTTTCTCTGCATACACAGCCTATTCTTTTTTTTTTATCGTACTTTCTGATGAGCTTCCCTAAAATCGGAAGTTGTCAGCTGAGGCCAGCGGGAAGACCTCCTGCAGAGTGACAAGCAAGGAGAGACATACCAGGACATTACGCATTTCGCTCTATATGGTCATTTCTAGAGAGATTCTGAGAGGGAGTTTAACTGGCAATTACTTTAGTTGAAAACGCTAAGGAATGGGATTATAAGATTTGTTATAGTTATTTCATTCTGAAAGACAGAAAAGTGCTTTTTATTTATAAAAAATAGAGTCTGCACATGTATCTTTCAAGAAGAGTTGCTGGAAATAGGGTTTGACTTAAAAAAAAAAAAAACCCTCTATCCTTGCGTTACTATTTATTAGAGAACATACCTGTCCTTATAAATTGTGTGCGTGTGTCTGTGTACATAGTACACACTCATTCATTCATTCATTCATTCATTCCTTATCATTCATTCATTCAACTCGTTCATTCAATTCATTTCATTCATTCACTCATTCATTCATTCATTCGCTCATTCATTATTCACTCAGTTTCATTCCTTCATTTATTCATTCCCTCACTCATTCATTCATAATCTCTCCATTTTTTCATTTCGCTCTGTCAGCTTTCCCCTCTGCACTGTCCCAATTCTGGGTCTCTCACGTCACGTCACTCCAGAGACCTGCTCCCCCAAAAGAACAGCCCTGACTGTCTGTCTGTCTGTCAGCCTCTGCCCTCACCACACGTGCTGATGCTGTTTGTGCTTTCTTCCCTGCCCCCTTCATAATTCGTGTTGGGCATGAGGGAAGAGAGAGAGAGAGAAGAGAGAGAGAGAGAGAGAGAGAGAGAGAGAGAGAGAGAGAGAGAGAGAGAGAGAGAGAGAGAGAGAGAGAGAGAGAGAGAGAGAGAGAGAGAGAGAGAGGACTGGGAGGGGATGGGTGAGGTAGGGGTGGAGGGAGGAGAGGGAGGGTGGGATGGTCACGTTTAGTGCTGCATCTCATCAATGTGGCTTGGAGGATCGAAACATGACAGGATGTGGGGACTGAATGTTTGCGTGAATCACACAACTTAACGCAGTGTGTGTGTGTGTGTGTGTGTGTTGTGTGTGTGTGTGTGTGTGTGTGTGTGTGTGTGTGTGTGTGTGTGTGTGTGTTGTGTGTGGTGTGTGTGTGTAAGGATTCTGTGATGAATCGCTGTCAGTGCTATTAATCCCTCAAGAAAGCATTGTTGTTGCATTGCTCATGCAACAAATCTTGTGTGTTGCGTGTGTGTGTATGTGTGTGTAGTTGTGTGTGTGTGTGTGTGCATATGTGTGCACGTGTGTGGATCCGACATAAAATGTGTACATGAATGCTGTACCATATAGACTGTTGGGTGCTTAGTGCTTCGCGATCAAACGTATGCATGCCTGCACATGCACAAACTGTTCACACGTGCACACATATCCTTGTTTATATAATATAGAAACTTAATTAAGCGCTTAACTATGCTTGAATGCTTGGAAACTAAAGTTTAAAAAAATGCTGTCTGCACTTGTTCTACTGTTATATCATCCATCACATTTTGTTTGATTGCCCTGTGCTCAATGACTCATATAAAAGGAAACAAAAGACGTCAGTGAGAGATATAGAAATGTTCAAAGTGTTCTATGTGATTCTGTACAAAATGTCCTAGTATCAGTCACGGAATGTGTATGCCAGTAACCATTAATTTAAGAGAGTTACTGTAAAGTTTTGTTAGTTGTGTTTTACATAATTGAGCATCCATTACCTTCTTCACCTTAACACCTCTCCCACTCATCGATCCCCCCTTTTTTCTCTTTTACATTTATAACGTGAATGCAGTATTGTGTAAATCATATTGTAGCCAATAAATATTATACCAATAAAAAGAAAAGAATGTGTATGCTTGTATACACCCATATGAGCACTAAAGAAATGTGTTCTTACAAGTCTGCACATCAGTGTGTGCACACATACACACACACTCACACTCACACACACACACATACACACACACCCATTCTCTCTCTCTCTCTCTCCTCTCTCTCCTCTCTCTCTCTCTCTCTCTCTCTCCTCTCTCTCTCTCCTCTCTCTCTCTCTCTCTCTCTCTCTCTCTCCTCTCTCTCTTTCTCTGTGTCCGTCTGTATGTCTGTCTGTTTGTCTGTCTTACACAAACACCCACAAAATCATACAAGAAATGTGTAGGGATATCTAGCACACAACAATAAAAGACAGACAGCATTGCCATCCAAAATGAGAACCCCCATGTGGAAACAGTTGTGGTTTCAATAAACTTGACATTTATGGATGGGGAAAAGCGATATTTCGCAATGCGCAGTCTGCCTTGTATTTCCAGTGGTGTTTGCCTCTGATCACTCCGCAACACAAGGCAAGGCAAGGCAAGGCAAGGCAAATTCTTTTATTCGAGGATAATAGATAAGCACACATGTGCTTTTTTACATCCAGTCCCCGCCCTTTTCAGGGATAAACATCAAAATAAAAGATATTAAACAATAAAACTATACACAGTACCAAACAACATACGGAAATAAGTACACTGCATATAATAAGGTAAGAGAAATGCGACAGTACACTACATATAATAAGGTGAGAAAGGTGCACAAGATCAGTGAACGAGCTTTTCCTCTTGCTGTTCTTTTGGCATTGATGTGTGTTTCCCCACGATGTGGCTTCAATGGCAATAATAACAATAATGACAATAGTGACTCTGTATACAGGTGGGTGGGCTGCTGACCCTAGCGAATTTGTGGTCTAAACGTGATGTAGTTATTTAGAGGTCTTGGGTTTGATCCTCCAGTAAAGCTGATCTCTTCCCCCATCCACTAGGCCCGGAAGGATGATCTGATGCTCATGTTTCAGATGGGACATTAAACAGAGGTCCTGTATGCAGCACATATCTAGCACATGTAAATAAAAACACATGATAGGAGGGTGCTGGATGAGTTTTTTTGTTAACTTTGTTTTTGAAGTGTATGGGTTTGTTTAGGGTATTTTTTAGGGGGGTACTTTTGTTGATTTTTTCTTCCTTGGCCACATCTCCAAGATTCACCTTTGCACGTGTGGCCATTTTCCCACTGTGAATGTATCGGCATTCCACTTCAACTTCAAAATCCACATTTGTTTAAAATCGTCCACTCAAAACTTTCATATTCCTTCAAGATGGGTTTTTGATGCACTAGTAAACTGGGTAGCCCAATACTTTCTGTATAGCCCCGCTACCATACTGCCAAGAGTGAGCCACTTTCTGGATGGAATCTCAGTGCAGTGATACTTCTTTTCATTGCTAACCCTTCTGTGCACAGCAATCCCACCCTGTGTGTGTACCACTGCCAACACAATAAGTCCCGTATTGTTTTGCACATGCTACACATCATGGTAGGATTCAACCTCTACCTGTTTAATTCTATAATCTCTGTGTGTGTGTGTTTGTTGGGGGGAGGTTGTAAAGAGAATCAATGTCAACAAAACCATAAGTTTGTAAGGCATGATGTAATCAGCCAGATGGACAGTGATAGGAAACACCTAACTTTGGTGTGATGCCAGGAAGATTGTCAGGGTGATAAAACGGACAGGGAACAACATCCTCTCTCATGACGCTGATAGCAGCACAAGGACCGGGCAGGAAACCCATCCATGAGATTTACACTGACACCACCACCAGCATAATTGAAACACGAGGCAGACCAAATCTGATAGTAGAGGCTGGAGGTAGAAGCGAGGTGGTTATAACAGCGCAGGAGAAAAAAAACACAGTTCTCACCAGCAGGAATCACATTCCGAAAATTGGTTTGTTAGTGTGAAGGTGTATTGATTCAGCTGTGAAGGCGGCCACATTTCTCCCTGATCTGTTGACAAATGGTGAGGTCGCTGTGCTCCCATCCGTCCTTGTGTTCCCCATGGACTCGTTTTGTCAGCAGGGTTTACGGGGTGGAGGATGGGGGCACATGGGCCAGTATTATCTTTGAATTTGCTGTCATTTGTCATCTGTTGTGTTTTTTCAGTTTGGTAGAAGAATTAGTTAGATGTATTTTCGTGCGAGTGGAAACAGGCTACAAAAATTGTGTTGAACTATTATGATTTGTTGATACTTATGAAACAACAAGACACTATTTTCAGGTGTGTCTTTTAATCTAGTGGGAGGGGGAGGAAGGGATAATAATTTAAAAAAAAATGTTTTGTAGTGAGAGAGTTGTACTGGTGATCTGATGATACCTGAGGGCACAACACAGGTTGAAATAAGCTCTGAGGTGTCTGTTCAAGAGGATTTTTTTCTTTGTGTTAACTGTCTGCACTCCTCTGAAAAAAGTCTCCCTGCCTTGCACTGCACTGATTTGCACCTTAAAATAAACTACTCTTCTTTACTGTACCATTTTATACTGAACTGAGTTGTAATGGCCTATATACAGTCAAATACCATTTGTTTGAATAAACATTTG
>CM060320.1:71644888-71647388 GCA_030674155.1 Stramonita haemastoma | reverse complement strand
TACACACGCACGCACACACATACACACACATGTGCACATGTATACACACTTTCATTCATTCATCCATTGGTTCATTCATTCATTCATTCATTCATTCACTCACTCATTCATTCATTTATTCCCTTTTTTACTCATCCTTTATTTCTGTTTTCCGTTTCCCCCTGTTGGCCTTGCTCTCTGCACTGTCCCAGCTCTGGGTCTCTCACACACGTCACTACAGAGACCTCCCCAAAAGAACAGCCCTTTGCTGTCTGTCTGTCATCCTCTGCCCTCACCACTCGTGCTGATGCTGTTTGCTTTTCCTCCCTGCCCCTTTCTGGTAATTCATGTTGGGTGTTAGGGGATGAACATGAGGGGGAGGGGGAGAGGGTAGGAATGGGGGGGGGAGGGTGGTCACGTTTAGTGCTGCATCTCATCGATGCCACATCAAGGGACCGAAACATGACAGGATGCAGGACCTGAATGTGTGCGTGAATCACACAACTGATGCAGGGATTACACAGCAAATTTGTGTGTGTGTGTAAGGATTCTGAGATGAATTTCTATCTGTGCATGGATCCTTTAATCAATCCATGTATGTGCATGGCTCAAATAACACATCCATGAGTGTTCATGGATCCTACAACACAACTGTGTGCATAAATACACACACGGGAGACTGTGAGGGCTCTGTAATTGGCAAGTAATACAAACACAAAATACACACAACACTCATACACTCAACATCTTGCACACACGTTAAATCCTGTTCCGCTTTTCGTAAGAGTAGGCCATTGTGTGCCGATGGGAACAGATGACAATTACAAAACTGCATACACACGGGGACAGAATGTAAAACAAAGCACAAGAGTGTTTATCCCATTATCCTCGAAATTAAAGAATAAATGAATAAATAAATAAAATACACACTTACACTCACTCACACACACAAAAAAAACACAAACGCACACACACACAACAACACACACACACACACACACACACACACACACACACACACACACACACACACACACACACACACACACACACACACACACACACACACACCCCTACAAATACACACACACACACACCACATGTGCAAGCTCATAAAAAAGTCATGCAAAAACTATACAGGGATATCTAGCACACAACAATAAAAGACAGACAGCATTGCCATCCAAAATGAGAACCCCCATGTGGAAACAGTTGTGGTTTCAATAAACTTGACATTTATGGATGGGGAAAAGCGATATTTCGCAATGCGCAGTCTGCCTTGTATTTCCAGTGCTCTGTTTGCCTCTGATCACTCCGCACCACAAGATCGGTGAATGCTCTTTTCCTCTTGCTGTTCTTTTGGCACCGATATTTATTTTCTCCCACAATGGGGTAATGACAGTAACGTCACTGTATACAGGTGGGGAGATCTGTGGCTAAAAGTGAATCAGTGGTCAAAACGCAACGTACCTTTCTAGAAAGCGAGAAGTCTGGGGTTCAATCCTCCATTACAGCTGATTTTCCTCCCACCCCCTTCACTAGACCGTGAGTGATGGTCTGGCTGCTAGTTTGTTGGATGAGACAGCAGACTAAGGTCCTAGTTGCAACACGTATTTAGCACATGTATAAGAACCAGTTGGGCGGGATATAGGGGGTGTCCTTTGGTGTTTCTGTTTTTTGCTTGTTGATTTGTGTGTTTATTCTTGAATATCAAGGGTAATGGAATAAGCACTCATGCTTTTTACAACCAGTCCACTTTTTCATGCAGTTTTTGTAGAATTTGTCATCTGTTCCCACCGGCAGTCAATGGCCTACTCTTACGAAAAGCGGAGCAGGATTTAAAGTGTGCGCAAGATGTTCTGCAATCATTCTGCGTTTTGTGTAGGGCAGTTTGTTGTTGATTTTGTTCCTCTGGCAGAGCTACCCAAAGTTCACCTTTGCATATGTCACTTTTCTCACCATTAAGGTAGCTGCATTCTGACTTTATAGGTCCATATTTGTTTACAATCTTCCACTCCAAAGTTTATATTTTCTTTCAAGATGGGTCTCAGATGCACTAGTGACCTGGAGTAGTCCCGAACTTGCTGTGTAGCCGACTGCTATGAGTGAGCTGTTTTTTAGAGTGAAGATTGGTACAGTGCTATTTCTTTGCATTCCTTATCATTCCATGCCCAGCAATTCTATCCTCTGTGTGTGCGTACTGCATGCGTGCGTACGTGCGTGCGCGCGCGCGTATGTGTGTGTGTCTACGTGAGGAGAGAGATGTGTGTGTGTGTGTGTACGTGTGTGAGTGTGTGTGTGTGTGTACATTACTTCCAAATCAGCAAGTCCATTTTCTGGCACATGTCATCCATCACAGCTAGGTTCAACCTTTGCCTGTTTGATTTTAGATATAAATATCCGTGATTATGAATTTTGTTTTGTGATTGATTTTGTTGTTGTGTGTATCAGATTGACAGCTCAGTCTCTGCAATAAAGACAGCAGTACACTGACGTTTATACAGACTGCAGCAGGGATGTG
>CM060320.1:71617388-71639888 GCA_030674155.1 Stramonita haemastoma | reverse complement strand
TTCCTTTTTTTTCCCTTTCCCCTTTCCCTTTCCTTTTCCTTTTTCCAAATTTTTTGGTACCCCCTCTGTTGGTTTTTTTTTCTTTCTTTCCTTCCTTCTTTAAACTTTCATCTGGAAATCGCCCTGTTTGTTTTCCCTTTTTTCCTTTTTTTTCCCTTCTTTCCCCTTCCCCTTTCCCCTTACCCCTTTTGGGGTTTCCCCTTTTTTGGTTTTTCCCCTTTTTTTTTTCCCCTTCCAAAAATTTCCCTTTTTTTTTGGGTTCCCCGCCTCTTTTTTTTTCCTTTTTTTTTCCTTTTTTTTCCTTTTTTTCCTTCCTTTTCCTTTTTTCCCCTTTGGGGTATGGCCGGGGTTTTGGTTTTTTTTTTTTTTTCCCCTTCCCCCCCCTTTTTTTTCCCCTTATTTCCCTTTGGGGTTCGCCTAGGTTTTTTTAATCTTTTTTTCCCTTTTTTTCCCCTTACTTCCTCTGGGATCCCCCTCTTTGGGGGTTTTCTTTTTTTTTTCCCTTTTCCCCCTTCCTCCTTCCCCCTTTTCCCCCCCGGGGGGTTTCCCTTTTTTGGGGGGTTTTTTTTTTTTTTTTCCTTCCTTTTTTTTTCCTTCCCCCTTCCATTGTATGCTTTCCCCTTTTTTGGGGTTTTCTCTTTTTCTTCCCCCCTGTTTTCCTTCCCCCCCTTTTCCCCCCTTTCGTCCTTTTTTTTTTCCCTTCCACTGGTATATATGGGGGGTGGTTTTTTTTCTTTTCTTTTTTTTCCTTTTTTCCCCTTTTTTTCCCCTTTTCCCCCCCCGGGTTTTTTTTTCCCCCCTTCCCCCAAATTTATTTTTTTTGGTTATGAAATACGGGGGGGGTTTTCTCCCTTTCCCCCTTTGAATTTAGTTTTTACCTAAAAATTTGAAAAATTTCATTTGTATTTAAAAAATTTTATAAAACCCAAAACCCCCAAAAAAGAAAACCCCCTTTCCCCTTTTCCCCTTTTCCCCCGGCCGCCTTAAATTTTGTCGGTCTTGTCTAGTTGTTGTTTGTTTTTTTTTGGTCCGCCGTCTTTTCCCCATTCCTTTTTCCCCCGTTTTGGGGCCCCTTTTCTCCTCTTTCTTTAGTCTCTATTTCTCTATCTCTCTCTCCTTTCTTTTGTTTTTTCACTCCCTCTCTCCCCCCCCCCCTTTTTTCCCCTTTCCCCCCTCTCTCTCTGCGATCCCCCTTGATGTTTGTATTTGGGGGGTTTAGGGAAATTCCCCTTTGATTTATTTTGTTTTTTTTTTTTCATGTTTGGGGGGAAAAAAAACCCTTTAAGTTTTAAAAAATTGTTTCCCGAAACCTTCCCAAAGGGGCCCCCGGGGGCCCCCAAAAAGAAATTTAAAAACCAATTTTTCCCCGAAAAATATATCCCCTTTTCC
This sequence comes from Stramonita haemastoma, assembly GCA_030674155.1. Classification (NCBI taxonomy): domain Eukaryota; kingdom Metazoa; phylum Mollusca; class Gastropoda; order Neogastropoda; family Muricidae; genus Stramonita; species Stramonita haemastoma. The sequence continues at coordinate 71,638,499 of CM060320.1, read as the reverse complement.
CCTTTCCGCTTCTACCCAAAATTTTTGGGCCCCCCCTAAAAAGGTTTTTTTGGCCCCCAAGGCCCGGGGGGTACAAAAAAATTTTCCCCATTTCCCCCTTTTTCCCCACCCCTTCTCCCTCCCCATTCCCTTTTTTTCTATCCCCTCTCCGATCCCCGTCTCCCCCCCCCTTTTTTTCCCCCCTAATCCCCCATCCCCCCCCCCGGCCCACCCCAATCCCCCTTTTTTTCTCTCCCCCCCCCCCTATAAACTCCCCCCTTTTTTCCCCTCAAAAATTCCCTTCTCCTCTCGCCTTTTCTTTTTTTTCCTTCTCTCACCCCACCCAAAAACACCCCCAAAAAAACCCCCCCAAAACCCACCCCCCGCCCCCCCAAAAAAACCAAAACGCACCCCAACCAAAACGAACCCCGCCACGCAAAAAAACCCCCCCTTATGTGTTTTTTCGGTTTTTTTTTATGTGGGGGTCCAAAACCCCGGTTTTTTTTAATTTTTAAAAAAGGGGTTGGGCCAAAAGCTTGAAAATTTTAATTTTTTAAAGGGGCAAGCTGGGGGTTTTTTTCGGGGGAAAAATTTTTTGGGGGGCCCCAGACATAGGCCCCTTTGGGAATTTCCCCAAAAACCCAAATTTTCCAAAGCATTTTTCCCCCCCCCCCCTATACTTTTTTTCCTAGAAAATTTTTTTTTTAAACCCTTGTTTTCCCCAAAAAAAAACCCCCTAAAAAAAACCCAAGGGAAATGAAAATTTCCCGGGGGAACCCCCCAATTTAATTTAAAACCCTTTCCCCCCTTTTTTGGGTTAAAAAAAAAAAATCTTTTTTAAAAGGGCCCCCAAAAACCCTTAAGGGGCCCCGGTGAGGGGGCAAAAAGGGGGAGACCCCCCTTTTTTTTAAGGGGCCCCCAAACCCAATTTTAAGGCCCCCCCAACCCCCGCCCCCCCCTTGTTTTAAACCCTTTCCCCCCAACCCCCAAAGGGGAGGGCGGCCCCATTTCCCCCCCGGGGGGGCCCAAAAAGGGGAAACCCCTGTAAAAAAAGGCCAAAAAGGCCCCCGCAAACGGTCCCCTTTTTTTAACCCCTGGAAAACCGGGGGCAAAAATTTGCCCCCCAAAACCCCCCTTTTTTAGCAAAAGGGGAAAGGGGCGAGGGTTGGGGGGTTTTGAAAAACCGGGGGATCTTTCCATTCCAAGCAAAACACAGGGAATGACCAAGTCTTTAAACACCCCCAAATACCTTCACCCTCCCAAAAAATGTTTTTCTCCCCCCCACTCTACATTTTCCTTCTTAAAAAAACCCCTGGATCCGCCCCATCCCCCCACCCACCCCCCCCCCCACCCCACCTCCACCCCCTTTCCCCCCAACCTACCCCCTTCTTCCCCCCCCTGCCCAAATTTTAAACCCCCAAAAAGGGGCCTTTTTAAAAGGGGGCCACACTAAAAAAAGTTTGGGGGGAAAAAAGACCCGAATACGGCAAAATTTTCAGCGAACCCCCGAGGGGCGGGGGGAAACTGTGAATGGGGGACGTTTTCCCAGATAAAAGCCTCCAAAAAAGGCTGTTTACTGTGGGCAGTGATGTATTGTGGTGTGGTGGGGGGGGGTTTTTGGGGTTTGTGGTTGTATTTTTTTTATTTATTCTTTTTATTTATTTATTTTTTTATTTAGTGGGGGGGAGTGCTGTGCTTCCAACGCTGCTCGGTAAATGAGGGGGACGGACTGACCCAGGCTGTTTTTACCCCCAATCACTGGGGCTGACTTTTTTTTGACATTTAAAAAATTTTGAAGGAAAAAAAAACTAGGGTTGTTGGCAGACCACGTACTCTTTTGCACACGCAAACTCCGAGGGAGAGGGGGTTTTAAGGGAAAAAAAAAACCCCCCACCACAAACCCCCCCCAAAAAGCACGCTGTACCCCCCGCAGAATCCCACCCACCCCCCCCAAAACACCCACCCCCACACCCCCCCATCAAAAAACAAACACCCCCCAAACCCCCAAAAAAAAACCACCAAAAACACACCCAAAAACCCCTTTTTTGCGCCCCCCCTTTAAAATTCCTTTTTTCGTTTTTCCCCAAAAGAGTGGGCCCTTTTTGTTGGGGGGGGGGGGGGGGGGGGGTTTTGGAAAATTTTTTAAAACAAAACCCCGGCATACAAAAGGGGGGGGGAAAAGGGAAAAAAGCACATGATGTTTTTTCCCCCAAACCAAAACGTAAAAAGAAAAAAATATAAAAAAAAAAAAAAAATAAATAAACACCGCCTTACACAACACCCGGGAAAACCCAAAACCCCCCAAAACCCCACACACGCCCCCAACCACACACACAAAAAACCAAAACCAAACACCCACACAACACACCACACACACAACACACACCCCAACACAAAAAATGAACAGATGGAGAAAGTGGGGGGGAAGGGGGAGTTTTTTTTTAAAAATAAAAATTTTTTAAAAATTTAGTATTAAAAGCGGGAAAATTTTCCTTATCGAATCACGGGAAGTGATTGACTGAGCATAGTTGTAGGAGGAAGAAATCGAAAAAAAGGGGGGGCCCGACTTTTAATCCAATCAAAAAAAATCAAAAAGGGGGAAATTTTTGATCCCCCCTCCCAAAACCAAAAAAAAGGGGAAATTAAAAAACTAAATCTGAAATTTTTTGGGGTTTTTTGGGGGGGGGTAAAGTTTTTTTTGGGGGGAAAAATTTTTGATGAAGGGGTTTCTAAACCCCCCCAGTACGTTTTGGGGCCCTTATAGGGGGGGGAAAAAAAATTTTTTGGGGGGGGCCCCCGGGGGGCCCCTAGAGGTGGGGGCCCCCTTTTTTGAAAGCGGAAAGTGGGGTTGGGAGTGTCGGGGGTTTTGGGGGCCCCCTTTGGGGGCCCAAAAAAATTTTTTCCCTACCATTAGATAAGGGAGGGGTAGGGGGGGTTTTTTAATTTTTCGGAGGGGGACGATAACCGAGGCCCCGGGTTTACACATCTTTTTTAAAACGCACGAAAAAAAACCCCCAAACGGCAACAAGAATTTTCCCATGGAAAATTTCTGTAGAAAAAACCCCCCTCTGGGGGGGAAAAACAAATAAGTTCGGGGGGGAAATAAAAAAAAAAAGGGGGGTTGGCCCCCCCCAACTTGTGGCGAAGCAAAACTCCCCGGGGAGACCCCCCCAAAAATTTTTCCCCACGCAGAGAAATCTGCTGGGGACCAAAGAATGACAATACAAAAACCCTCGGGGAAAATCTGTGCTGTGGGTTCTCTTCTTTCTTCCTCTCTTTGTCTCCCCTCTTCTTTTTCTTTTCCCTTTTTCCCGTCACTCCCCCTTTTCTATTTTCTGCAGTCCTGGTCCGTTCCCCGCATGTTTTTCGACCCCCAAAAAAGGGGTTTTAAAAGGGGTAAAAAATTTCACTTCCACGCCTTTTAAGGGGTTTTCATGGGGGGGGATTTTTTCCGGGCGGGTTTTCAAGCGGTCAAAATTTTTTTAAAACGGTGTATACCCACCCGGGGGGTTCAGTCTTTTTTTCAGTTCTAATTTTTTCTCTTTTTCCATAATCTATGTTTTAAAAAAAAAAAGTTTCCACTGTTTCCTGAAATTTTTCCCCCCTTTTTTCTATACAAAAAACCATAAAAATTTTGGGCCCCAAATTTTTGGGGCCTTACAAAGGGGGCAATATTTTTTCCTTTTATCCCCTTTTTTAAGCAAAAATGAACCGGGGAACGGCATTTTTTTATGACTGCATACAAAACTTTTAAAAGGGGAAAAACCCCACGTACGCCCCCCAAACACACACGTACACACACCCAAAACCCTACCACACTTTTAAAACCCACACCCTTTTTCCCCCCAAAAAACCCACAAAAAAAAAATTTTTTAATTTTAAATCAAACTGGTTTGGGGGGTTTCCTAGCCTTTTTGGGGTCCCCTTTTTGGGGTTTTTTTTTTTTGGTTTTTTTTTTAAACTTGTTTTTTTTTGTCTGGCTTTTTTTTTTCCCCTCTGTCTCCTTTCCATATCACTGTTTTTTATGTCCCCGTGCGCCCCCGGGAGGGGTTTATTTTTTTTTTTTATTGGGGGGCTTTTTTTTACGCAATATTCCTTTTTTTTTTTTTTTATTCACCCTCCCTTTTTTTTGGGGCCCTATTTTTTTTAAAAGTTTTTTCCCCTTTTTAATTTTTTTTCCCCCTTTTTGGGGTCCTTTTTTTTTTTTCTTTCTTTGCCTGTTTTTTTAAGTTCTGCCCCAACTATTTTCTTTCTTCGCTCCCAAGGTTTTTCTTACATTTGCTTTTTTTAAAAAATTTTTTCGGGGTTCCTCTCTTCAGCCTTTTTCTTTTTTCCCCTTTTCCCCAAACTTGGGATATAAATGGGGGTGTGGGGGGCGTGCACAATTGGGGGGTTTTGTGTGTTTTTTGGTTTTTTTGTGTGTGTGTTGGTGTGTGAGGGTGTGTGTGTGTGTGAGTGTGTTTGTGTGTTTGGGTTTTTTTGTGAAGCGCGGGGGTTTTGTGGTGGGTGTGTGGTATTCTTTACGCCCTGTGGGTCGGGGGGAACCCCGGGGGGGGGAGGGGGGACGTGGGAGCATCTGCGGGTGCTCGCGTGCCCGCGTTATTTTTTTGTTTGTCGGGGTTTTTCCCCGTCTGTTTTTTTTCCCCTTTCCCTTTTTTTTTTGCCCTTTGGCTCTCCCCCCGAAGTGTGGGGAATGGGGATGATGATGTTTTTGGGGGGGGTTTTGGGGGTTTTGTTTGTTGTGTATGGTTGCGTGTTTTGGGGTGTATGTATTGGGAGAGGGGGGAGAGAAAAAAGGGGAGAAGGGGAGAGAGAGAGGAGGGGTTGTGGTGTAAGTGTGGTGTGGTGTGTGTTGTGGGTAAGTCTCGTGTGTGCTGGTGTGTGTTGTGTGGGGTGAGTGTGTGTATGGTTTTTGTGTGTCGGGGGGCCGTGCGTAGGAGTGTGTGTGCATGTGTGTGTGTGGGGTGTGCGCCGCGGGCGGGTGTGTTTTGGGTGGGTTTTGGGGGTTTTTTTCCCTTTTCCCTTTTTTTGGGGCAATCAGCGCGGGGCCCTTTCCTTATTCTGAGAACTCCTGCCATTTCCCCCGGGGCCCCGCCGGGCCCCCGCCCTGCCCTGCCCTGCCCTGCCCTCCCTTTCCCCCCCCCCCTTTTTTTCCTTTGTTTTTTTCTTTTCTTGTTTGTTATCTGGGGTGTCCAGGGGCCTGTCAACCCCCACACTAACCCCTTTTTTCCCCTTTTTTTGGGGAACCCCTTTCCCCTTTTTTTTTTTGTTGTTGTGGGAGTTTTTTCGTTTTTTTTTGGGGTTTTTTTTTTTTTGTATAATTTTTATCGCGGGTTTTTTTTTTTGGGGCCTTTTTTGTTTCAAAAAAAAGAGAACAGTTCAGAATTTTTGCCCCCCCTTTTAAGTCGTTAGGGGGGGGAAAAACCAGTACATTTTTTTTACACATAAAAAGGGGGGTCCTTCCCCGCAACTTTTTCGACACACAAAAAAAACGGGCGCGTGGGGGCCCCCCACGGACAAAACAAAACGTGCCGTGCCCCCCTCACACCCCACACTCACACACTCCACACACATAAAAAAACTGTCTCTGTCTCTGTCTCTTCTCTGTCTGTTGTCTGGCGTTTTTGGGGGTCTGTCTGTCTTCCTCTCTCTCTTTTTTCCCCTTTTTTCCCCCCCCCCTCTCTCTCTCTCCTCTCTCTTTCTCTCTCTCTCTCTCTTCTCTGGTTGATGATTTTTTAAAAATCATATTATTAAAAAAATTTTTTGGGGATGTGAATGTATCTGCTGCATATAAAAAAAAAAATTTTTGGGGCATATTGACCCCGCGGTAGGCAAAAATTTTTCTGGGGGTTTTAAATTTTTTATCCCCGGGCTCTGGGGCCTCCTGTCCCCCAAAAAAAGAGCTGGGGCCCGGGTTTGAGGGGGTGTGGTGAGACAGGGGGCCCCAAAAAAGGCCCAAAAAGGGGATTTTTTTTAGAAAAAAAAATTTTTCCCCTTTTTAAATTTTTGGGGGGATTTCCCTGTGTGAATTTAAAAAAATTTTTAGACGATAAAATTTTCCCGGGGAGAAAAAGGTTTTAAAAAAATTTTTTAATAAAATAAAAAGTTAAAAAATTTGAAAAAAACATTTTTGGGGGCCATTTTGGGGTTTTTTCCCAAAAGGCAACAGCGCAAAAAAACAGTAATTTTTTGTTTTTTAGCTTTACAAGGGGTTTTCCCTTTCAAATATGGGGAAATTTTTTAAAAAATGGGCTTGTAAACATAATTTCATAAATTTTTGACTCCCATTTTTCCCCCCTTAAGGTTTTTATCAGAGGTATAGCAGGGGGTGTTTGTATTAGCCACCCCGGGAAAAATGTGGGGGTTTTTTAATATTTGTTTGGGCAGCAGGCCCCAAAAAGGGGGGGGACACAGGGAAAAACCCCACGAGACATTTTTGGACAAAAAGGGGGGGCTGGTTTTTCCCCCCGGGGTTTTTCTCCCCTTTGTGTCTTACAAATGCTTACTGAGCAGGGGGAAAAACCCTTCTTCACAATATGGGGTATTTTCTTTCCTCAGGAGGGGTTTTTTTTTCCCCCTAAATATTTGGGGGGGATTAAAATTTTTAAGGGGGAAAAAATTTTTTTTTGGGGGGTTTGGGGGGGGGGGGAAGGTTATTTGAACAGGGGTTTTTTTCTCTGGTTTTGGGGTTTTTTTAAAACGGTTGCTGAAATACATTTCCGGGGGGGAAAGTGTTAGGGGCCCCCTTTCCCCCCGGGGGGTCAAATAAAACAGTATTTTTAATAGCTCTGTTAAAAAAAAGCGGGACGGGAGAAAAAAAGGGTTTTTTTTTTAAAAAAAAATTTTTGCCGGGAGTGTTTTTTTGACCCAAGTGCAGCGTATGGGGGCCCCCGGTGGGTGGGACCCGGGGCCAAAAATTTCCCCCCGGGCAGGGGAAAAAATTTCAATTTAGATTATAGTGGGGGTGAACTTAGAATGGCCCCCGTGTTTAAAAATTTTTACCAAATAGCCCCAAAAATAACTTTTAGATTTGTGTTTTTATCCTGGTAAAACCCCTTCTGAAAGGGGGGGTGTGTGCATGGGGGAGTTTTTTGGGTTTTTTTTTTTTTTACATGGGGGGTTTTTCCCCCCTTCTCCAAAACCCCCATAAAACACTTGCAGCGACTTCCCTTCCAAAGGGAAAAGTAAAACGATAAAAGGGGGAAAAATTTAAAGAGTGTAAACAAACACGTTTTAAAAATTTTTCCCAAAACTGATGCTTTTAAATTTTTTTAAAATTTAAAATTTTTTTTGCCCCGGGGAAAAAATTTTTAAGAAACTTTTTTCTGAAAATTAAACGAACCCAAAACCCCCTCCCATATAGGGTTTTTTTTTTTCCCCCCTTTAAAAAAAATGTGGGGGCCTTTTACTTTAAAGTTAGCTGCAGAAAACCTTGACGAACAGACTTCTCACTCTCTGCCAAAAAAAAACTCATTGGGTCACAATGAAAATTTTTTATGCAAGGGGGGGCAGAAATCAGGGGTTTTTTAAAAAAAAAACCCCTTTTTTTTTTGGTACCCAGATTAATTTTTTCTATTGATTTTTTTCAATGAAGTAAAGGTTAGGGGGGAAAAAAATTTTAAACAAGAAACAAGGCCCCAAAACAAGGCCAGAATAGATTTTTTGGGGCCCCGGTTTTTTTTTTTTTTGACAAAATTTTTTCCCCAAAAACCGAGGAAACTCAAACTTTTAAATTCTTGAGCCCGCCTTTTTGGGGCCTATTTCCTAAAAATTAATCTGTACACCAGTGCGTGTCCTCCCTTTTCCCGGGGGCCACCCCCAGCCCCCCCCCTGCCCCGGGGGGGGTTTAAATTTTTGGGTTCCCCGTCTCTTCAATTCTTCCGGGGGAGAAGGGTAGGGGGGGGGGGGGGGGGTGCGTTTTAGTGTTTCGTGGTCTTTAAAGAACGGAGATTTTTTTTTAAAAAAAATAATGATTATAGGTCTGCTGCTCCGGGTGTTGAAATGGGTTGGGAGTAGTAGTGAGTTTATTTGGAGTTTTGTAGATAGTAGTGGGGTTTGTGTGTAAAGTAGTTTAGTTAAAAATGGTTTTTTTCTTGTTGTCTTTTAGCAGCAAAGCAGAAGGAAAATGGTTTGAAAGTAGTGTATATAGTAGTAGCATAGTAGAAGTAGTAGTAATGTAGTATAGTGTAGAGAAAGAAAATAGTATATATATTGTAGAAAAGGGAAAAGCAGCAGCAGCGTTTTAGTAGTGTTTTTGGGGAATTTTTTTGAAGTTTCCCCCCAATCTCGTCAAAACAATTTTTGTGCTACCTTAAGCTACCCCTTCTAATAAAAAATACCCCTGTAAAATTTTTACCACAGTATAAAAACACGTACAATTTTAGCGTCACATCCTGAAAAAAAAAGTTCCGTCAAATGGGGAAATCATTTTTTCAGTGTTGCCCCCAGGGAAACTGTCCTTTCTCTGCTGCCAGGGGTGGAAGGGGTGATCATTGCGGGGTTGAAAAAGGTGTAGGGGGGGAGGAAAGTTTCAGCAAGTAATGCATATTTTTCTCAGTGTTTTTTTTGCAAAAAGACACAAACACCGCGCGCGCCCCAAAAACACAAACAACCACCCAAACACATACCAACAGATATACAAAAATACAGAGAAAACAACAAACAAAACCAATAACACACACTCTCTCTCTCTTTTTTTCTCCCTTCCCCCCCTTCCCCTCTCTCCTCTTCCCCCCCCCCCTCTCTCTCTCTTCTCTTTTTTAAAAACAACCCCCCAAATTTTTTATGCAAGTTGGTACAAAAATCCTCTATAGCACCAGACGAACACGGGGTTTTGTCTCCTCCCCCAAAAAAAAGCATTGCCACCCGACAGACAGACAGAAGGGGAGCAACAGAGGACAGCAGCAGCATGCCCTCATCTTTGGAAAATGGGCCGGGTCCTTTCCCCCCCGGGGGCCCAAACCCGTTTTCCAATATGCGTTTGCGCGATAGGGGTTTCCCTGTAAGGGAGAGCGGGATGAAGGGATAGGCTTGGGGAAGTCCCCCAAATAATTAAAAATGGCCAAAAAGGGGTAGAGACTTCTGGGGAAGTCCTCAAAAAATGGCTGGGGGGTCTGTGTGGGGCGGGGGAAAAAGTAATTACTGCTTGCTGCCTTTGGGGGGCTAGGTCGTGAGTGGGGGGTTTTCTTCGGGTGTTTTTTTGTTTTTTGTCTTGAATACTCTTCCTTTCCCCCGGGTGTCTAACTTTTTTCCACTTTGATCAGGTAGTGTGACGTCTTCTTCCTATGCACGGGCTGCTTGTTGCTTTCTTTGATTAACTTTTTTAAAAAAAAAAAAGGGTTTGGTGGGGTTTTTTTTTGGGTTGCTGGTTTGCAGAAAGTAACGTGAAGCAAAACAAAACCACAAAAAACAAGCAAACAATCCGTAACTAAATCGTTTCATAAGATACAAAGGCTGTTGTGGGCTTCATTATCATCATTTTATCATCGTTCTTAACATCATCATCACAACAATAGCATCATCATCGTCATTATAATGATTCAAGCAGCAGCAGGAGGAGCAACATTATCTTATCATCAAACAAGCATCGTTATTTTCGTCAGTCTCTACTCTGAACACGAATGAGTAGATCTATTTTATCTGAATGAATACTAAACATATACAAAAACGCATTTCAATCGATGTTGCTGCTTATAAAAAGCGAACAAGGGAAATGCCTGTAAAAGTAAAACGAATAAATTGTTGAACCAGAGTTCTGGCCTTTTTCAAACAGTCACAACACAATACAATCCAAAAGCCTGTAGCTCCATCCCAATTGACATAATACCGTTTTTTCTGAACGCAATTCAACAAGAAAAGAAAACCTCTATAGGCAGCCGTAATGCAATAAGAAAGTTCTGCAAGTCCGTGAAGATTTCACAACAGAGCCACAGTACACAGCCACTGATTCACACAGAAAATAAATTTGATTGCTAAAAGAGACAGCAAAAAAGAGAGTAGAAGAAAGAGAGAACGGGGTAGGAGACAAAAGACAGAGAAAGAAAGAGAGGGAGGAGAGAAAGGGGGGGGGGAGGAGAGTGAAAAGAGAGAGAGAGGGTAGAAAGAGAGCAGAAGAGAGGGATAGAGGAGAGGTTGGAGGAAGAGATGAAAGACAGACCGAAATCGAGGTAGGGAGAGAGAGGTGGAAGAGAGAGAGGAGAGGAGAAAGGGAGGAAGAGAGGAAAGATAGAGAAGACAGAAGGAAAGGAAGAAAGAAGAGATAGAGAGACAGACATACAACAAACGGACAGACAGACAGAGAGATAGACAGAGACAGAGAGAAAAGACAGAGAGAGATGAAAGAGAGAAAAAGAAAGACAGGCAGAAAGAAAGACATATAAGTAAGGAAAAAGAGAGGGGGAGGGAGGAGAAGAAGAGGAAGGGAGAAATGAAAGACAGACATGCAGACAGAGACACAGAAAGAAAGGGAAAATTGTTGCGTCCATAAAGGTGACATGGAGCAACTGTTGACAGAAACGAATTTAGAGATGAAATAAAAACAATGAAACAACAACAACAACAACAACAATGATTCCACAAGGGAGCAATGCAGCATGCCAGTGAATTGGAAGACAGGACCAGTGAACAATAGCACAGAGAGAGAGGGGAGGAAGAAAAGAGAGGGGGGGGGGGGAGGGGCAGAGAGAGAGAGAGGGGGGGAGACAGACAGACAGACAGACAGACAGAGGGAGAGAGAGGGAGAGGAAGAGAGGAGAGAGAGACAGATACAGAGACAGAGACAGAAAAGACAAGGGGAGAGATAGAGAGAGGACAGAAGGAGAGGGACAGAAAGAGAGAGAGGAGGGAGAGAGAGGAATAGAGAGAGAGGGAGAGAGAGAGAGGATTACAGAGAGAGAGAGAGACAGAGAGAGGAGAGGGAGAGAGAGAAGGAAAGAAGAATAGAAAGAAGGAGAGAGAGGGAGAGAGAGAGAGGACACAGAGAGAGAGAGACACAGAGAGAGGAGAGAGAGAGAGAAGGAAAGAAGATAGGAAGGAGAGAGAGGGAGAGAGAGGAGAGAAGAGGACAGAGAGAGAGAGATAAGAGAGAGAGAGGAGAGGGAGAGAGATGGAAAGAAAGATAGAGAGAGAGGGGGGGGGAGAGAGAGAGAAGAGAGAGAGAGAGAGAGAGAAGAGAGAGAGAGGGGGGGGGGGGGGGGAGAGAGGTGTCTTATCAGGAGAGGGGAGGGTGGAGAGGAGGGCACAGGGCAGGGCAGGCAAGATGGGGAGGAAGGGCGGCTATTTGCGGACGGGCGGTTTTGTAATGTCGTTTGTCACTTCCCTTATTATTGCCCCTGCTCCAGCGCCCTCCTTCCAGCACGGGAGGTAATCAGGTTATGCTAATGGCCGGCTACTCTTGATTCACTTGGCGGAGGGAGGAAAAAGTAAAGGGTGAGTGAAAAGAGGAGAGAAGTGGTAGGATAAGGTTTATGTATAGGTGACAGACACAGTGTGGTGTGGGGGAAGAGGAGCAGATGCTCTTCAGTGGGTCAGTATAGTGATGATAATAATGGCTGTGGGTGAGGAGCATGGTCATTGTCGTATATGTTGTTGTTTCAAATGATGAGTAGGCATGCAGACAGATATACTCAGGATTGATTCTGACTGTTATACCTCTCTGGCAATAGTTTTTAATGTTACTGATAGTCTGTTTTTTGTCGGTACTGTCCTTGTTATCAGTGCTTATGTTTATGCCTTGCTTGAACTGAATGAAAGTAGAGTTGGGTGTAGAAAACAGAGATAATAAAATTTAAAATGATATTTTGAAAACGACAAATACTAGTTTTACTCGGTAATTCAACAACAAAATCAGCAGATTCGAAGAGAGAAGAACAGATTTTGTCAACAAAATTTGACCAATACAAACACCGATAACGGTTTTTAACGGGTTAGAGAATACTTTTGACGATTTTCACAACGTAAGGTTGAACATTTTAGGGAGGAAAAGTCTAAAAAATATAAAGATGGGTTTTTCCAAATACTTAACAATGCAAACAATATATCTTGCAAGACAATCTGTGAAAAAGCAACAATACTACAGTAAACACTTACAGGGATTTAAAAAATGTATTTTACGAGAGATTTTAGCAATTATAGTAACATATTTCGCAGGAAATTCTATCAATGTTCCAGTATATCTTTAGTCTATGACACAAAATCTGTGTTTGCAAACATATATTTGTTACCAAAAAACAAAAGATTTTGTATGATAATTTATCAATAATGATAACATAACTCACGATATACTTTTTCTCAATAACAACAGCTAATTTCGTGTAAACTTCGTCCGTAAAGTCAAGACCGATCAATTTCTTTATTTTTAAAAAATCTATTTTGGGCACATGGGAAAGCATCCAAATTTCCAAATCATCGTCACTTGTCTAGATTACTATTAGAAAAAACCGCTCCAAAATGGGAAACCACGACATCAGCACGCGCGTGCGCGCACACACACACACACACACAACACACACCACACACACACACACACACACACACACACACACACACACACACACACACACACACACACACAACCAAAACACACACACACATCACCACAACCACCACCACAACAGCAACAACAGCAACAACAACAGAGGACGAGATATCCATCAGCAAACTATAAACAGTTTTAAACAAATCAAAATCAATCTTGCTACTTCATACAGATTGATGTAGTTTCATGAACTTTGCCTTCAAACCTTACGACACTGGGCTGTCAAAACAACAAACTCGAATTCAAAATTCCACAACAACAACATCAGGGTTAACTTGAGGCTTTTTGGTGAAGAAGAAAACAATCGATTTTTACATGAAAATGTTAAAATGATAAATTTTGCTGTTCATGCTGTTGACAGCAGGCATGCATATCTGGCTCGTTTGTTTTCGTGTGTGTGTGTGTGTGTGTGTGTGTGTGTGTGTGTGTGTGTGTGTGTGTGTGTGTGTGTGTGTGTGTGTGTGTGTGTGTGTGTGTGTGGTGTTTATTTTCTTTTTTAATTTAATTCTTTTATATCGAGAATAATGGAATAGGCACGCATTGTTTTTTTTTTGCATCCAGTCCCCGTGTGTATGCAGTTTTGTAAATCTTGTCATGTTTCAACCGGCACACAATGGCCTACTTTTACCAAAAGCAGAACAGGATTTAACGTGGTGTGCAAGATGATCTGCGTGCGTTCGCACACGGGGCTTCGGTTTATATAGTCTCATCCTAAGGACTTTTGTGGAGAGTGGAGTCAGCACTGATGTAAACACCAGAGGGAAAATCCCCTCGAACGGGAATCGAGCCCGGGTCTTCAAATTGCGAGCGCAATGTTCTGACGACCAGGCTATCCTGTCCCCATAATATATGTGTGTACGCGCTCGCGCAGATGCGTGTATTTTTTTGTGCATCAGTGCTTGTATAAGTGTGGTCATTGACTGGCCTAGTCCTGTTCCTCGCCAATGTCTCTTCAATACCGTACAGTCCCTGTGCTGCGATTAGGCATTTGAGTGTGAGGTTTTCATGCACCATTGCATCATGTATGTCATCACATTACACCATTCTGTTTATGTCTCTGTCTGTCTGTCTCTCTGTCTGTCTGTGTCTATGTCTGTGTCTGTGTGTCTCTGTCTCTCTCTGTCTCTCTCTCGTCTCTCTGTTTCTCTGTCTCTCTGTCTCTGTCTCTCTCCCTCTCTCTCTCTCTCTCGCATACACACACATACACACACACGCACACACCTTAACTCTCTCTCTCTATCTCTCTCTCTCCCCTCCCTCTCTCTCTCTCCACACACACACACGCACATACACACACACTCATACACTTACACACTGACGCACACACATTAAACTCTCTCTCCTCTCTCTCTCTCTCTCCTCCTCTCTCTCTTCTCCTCTCCCCTCTCTCTCTCTCTCCCCTCTTCTCTCTCTCTCTCTCTCTCTCTCTCTCTCTCTCTCTCTGTGTGTGTGTGTGTCTCTCTCTCTCTGTCTCTCTCTGTGTCTCTCTGTCTCTGTCTCTGTCTCTGTCTCTGTCTCTCTCTCTCTCTCTCCTCTCTCTCTCTCTCTCTCTCTCTCTCTCTCTCTCTCTCTCTCTCTCTCTCCCCCTCTCTCTCTCATCTGATTCATGATGTCAGCATTAGCGTAATTAAAAGTTGAATGGCAGGAACAGAGGCCAGAATGCTGAGGACTGGGCTGGAAAGAGTGGAGTGGCCACTGTCTCATCTGTCTGGGATGCCAGCGGTGAAGAGATTTTCATGGGGAACTCTTTGGCATCATTGCCAGTCTAGCCTTGAATGGAGGCTTCGTGTCTTTGAATAATCAGCTCCCCCCCCCTCCAACACACACAGACACACACACACACACACGTTCACATGCACTCACACGTGCGCGCACGCCCATATATACACACATACACCACACACACACACACACACATCTTGCGCATACGTTTAATCCTGCTCCGCTTTTTGTAAGAGTAGGCCATCGTGTGCTGGTGGGAACAGATGACATTTACAAAACTGTATACACATGGGGACTGGATGTAAAAAAGGCACAAGAGTGCTTATCCCATTTTCCTCGATATAAAAGATTAAAATAAAAATAATAAAATAAACCACACACACACACATAAATATATATATATATATCATATATATATATATATATGTATATATACATATGTGCACACACACATACACACATACATACGCGCACACGCGCACACGCGCACACACACACACACACACACACACACACACACACACACACGGACGTACACATACACACATACACACGTTCAGATGCATAGTCATCCCCGCCTCCGCAGCATACAATACGTTCACTCAAAATTCAAACCACCGCCAGAATCAATCAAGTAAATAAAGCTGAAACCATTCATCTTCCCCTGGAGCTAGATTTTGTTATCATTTACTTATTTGTATCTTTTATCTTCGGGTCTCTCTGGTTTTTGTTGTTATTTTTATTTTCTGTGGGTTTAAAAAAAATTTAATCCACCTCCTTTCTTTAAAACAGTTTTTACCGCAACGCCATCATGAGGTGTGTCTTTGATGACTTATCTTTGAGTTGATTGATATTCATATTGGTAAAAACGTGAGCTGTCTCAAATAATAGGGTTTCGGAAAATCTCTTTTTGTTGATAGAAAATGTGACAGACTTTGTCCCACATCAAAGAAAAACCGTTAAAATATCATTGGGGAGAGAGAGAGAGAGAGAGAGAGAGAGAGAGAGAGAGAGAGAGAGAGAGAGAGAGACAGAGACAGACAGACAGACAGACAGACAGACAGACAGACAGACAGACAGAGTGAGAGTGAGAGAGAATTAGAGAGAGAGAGAGAGAGAGAGGAGAGAGAGAGAGAGAGAGAGAGAGAGAGAGAGAGAGAGAGAGAGAGAGAGAGAGAGAGAGAGAGATTTATTCTTTTATATCGAGGATAACAGAATAAGCAATCATGTGCTTTTTTTCATCCGGTCCCCGTGTGTATGCAGTTTTGTAAATATTGTCATCTGTTCCCACCCAAGAGAGAGAGAGAGAGAGAGAGAGAGAGAGAGAGAGAGAGAGAGAGAGAGAGAGAGAGAGAGAGAGAGAGAGAGAGAGAGAGAGAATGCATGTATGCATGCATGCGAGTGTGTGTTTACAGTGTCTGTGCGTGTGCGTCTTTTCTAGTGTGTGTATGTACGTGCATGCATACGTGTATGCTTGCGAACATACATGTGTCAGTGTAAACATATGTAAATAGACGACCGAGTTTTGTATGTGTGTGTGTATGTGTGTATGTGTGTATGTGTGTGTGTGTGTGTGCATGTTTGCATACTTATGTGTATATGTGGGTGAGCGCCTGCCAATATGTAAATCGTGAGTTTCTGGGTTCGTACCCAGCCTCGCCCTTTCTTCCCAGTTTGACGAAAAAATCGAACTGAATGTCAAAGTCATTCGGATGAGACTCGAAACCGAGGCCCCGTGTGCGAATGCACGCAGAACATCTTGCGCACACGTTAAAACCCCGTTCCACCTTTCGGAAGAGTAGGCCATCGTGTGCCGGTAGGAGCGGATGACAAAATTATAACAAACCAGCATGCACACAGGTGTCGTGTTTAGACACCATCCCTGAGGAAAAATCGGGGAGTTGGAGTCCCAGAGCGGCTCGGGGCTGTAGGTATATGGCAACGTTCTGGTGGCTCCTGCGACGGTACTGGAACCATTCGTATCGGTCAATGCCCTTCCAATGGATCATTCCAGTGCCGTGGAGAAGGGGGGTCTGCTGCATGGGAAACAGCTTGCCCTCCATACATACTTGCCCAGGCTTTGCGCTCTAAAGTGTACAGCAGCAACAAGACAACAACAGTTGATCATCGTTGTTCGTCGTTGATCTTTGCGCCTGGTGGCAGCATGATCTGTGGCTCTGTAGGTCAAATGCAAGCGCTTTGATTTGTTCTTACAAGAGATAGCGCTATACAAATTCCATGTAATAAATAATAAATAAAATATAAGTGTGTGTGTGTATGTGTCTGCGTCTATTTCTGTGTATGTGCACGCACGCACGCACGCAAAAGAAACATACATATACTCAAAACAGACAAAAACCTATTAAAAAGCAAAAAATAATACAAACTAGAAGAAAATCTCCTCCAAGCAGCCCGAAAGTCTTTCGGAGGAGACTATAAAGCGATGTCCCGTGTGTGAACGCTCGCAGAACATCTTGTAGACACGTTAAAACCTGTTCTGCTTTTCAGAACAGTAAGACATTGTGTGCTGGAGGCAACAGACGACAAAATTAACAAAACCGCATAAATACGGAGACCAGGTGTACAAAAAAGCTAAAAAGTATTTTCCCATTGTTCCGAAAAATAAAAAATAAAATTAAAAAGTAGTCCAGACAGCGCAGCCAAGAAAAGGGACAGCTGCAGAGGAGAATGACGCAGACCGCATCACACCACAACGCTCACGGCTCGCTGGAGTGGACAGGAATGGACAAAATGAGGAGGGGGGAGTGGCGTCTGATTGGTCAATAGCGCGGAAAAGACGTCACAGAAAGAAAAAGAAGACAGAAGAAAAAAGAAGAAGAAGAGGAGGAGGAGAAGGAAGAAGAAGAGGAGGAGGAGGAGGAGGAGGAGGAGGAGAAGAAGAAGATGAAGAAGAAGAAGAAGAAAGATGATGATCGTGGTGATGGTGATTGTGACGATGATGATAATCGTGATAATAATGATGATGATGATGATAATCATGATGATGATGAAGAGGAACAAAAACAACAAGAACAAGAAGAAAGAAGAAGAAAGAAGGTGTAGGGAAACCCAAAAGAGGAGCAACGGAGCAAAAAGACAAGAAAGAAGACAGGAGGAGAGGGGAGGGGAGAGCCATGATTTGAAGTGTGGGTTGGGGAGGGAGAAAAAGGGGTGAGGAGGGTGGATGGGTAATGTTATTTGTCACCTTCCCTCAATACCCGTGCTGCAATTTGGTCTGGAGGTGAGGTAACGTGGTTACGCTGATGGTGCTTGCTCTTCGGCCATCACGAGAACAGGCTAGTATACAGAAAAAACTAGGAGAGATTTTTTCCCTTTCGTGTGAGTGTGTGTCTGTGACTTTTTTGTTTGTTTGGGAGGATATGGGGGTTGGGGTGAGGAGGGGATGGAAGATTGGCTTTACAGATTGGTCCATTTTGTAGCGTTTACCTGTCTCGGGTTTTGACTCTCCCGTGTTTTGTTTTTAAAGGGAGTAACTTTTCTGATCCCATTGATGATTTTGCCCTTTTTCTTCATAACATGGGTGGTGTCAATAGAATAGAATATTTCCTACGTAAACTTAACCATTTTAAAGTCAACAGTTTAGTTTCCGGTGCACCTAGTCTCTGAATACTACTAATGATACTCATAATACATGGAATTTATATAGCGCTATATCTTGCATAAACAAACATACTTACGATTTGTACTGTCTTCTCGGTCAAGTTACAATGGAACATACCAATACCTTCATCGTTTTGTTGTACATGTCTATCGAAGATCATTGCACGTTAAAGCATCCCGTAACTGTCAGTAGCGTTTGAAGATTCATCTTGTTTCATTCTGTGTTGTTTACAGCCCCACAGACCAGTAAGACCACATCAAGGCTGTCACCTTATATCAATTTTAGCTTCTCCGATAATATCCACCTCAAGTTCAAAATCACCATCATCTAATCCCTTCAAATGTCAAGCACCGTCAATATAAACATAAAGTTATTAACTGACAAAATGCCTTAATTATCTCATTCCTTAGGGCTCATGGATCCAAACCGTGCTGGGGAGGCCAGCCATTTGGTCCCAACATTTTTGTTTAGAAAATTAATTAGAATAAACATTGATAAAAATACAGTTCGTAATCATAGCAATGACAAGCTTGTAGCTTATGGTGTGTTCCTTTAAACAATGAAAATTAACCAGCAGGCTTTTAAAATTGTTTTATCATCCCCAGATTACAAAAGAAACGTAAGAAAAGGATAACAAGCACAAAACAATACATCAGAAAAACGCCATGTGAGCAAAATAATAACACTGCAGAACAGACATCTTGTGCCAATTCACGTGTTCACAGTTTCACTACTTGGCCCCTAGAATCAAACAGTACAGGCTACATGTCATGTGATGTATAAAAACAAAGTACTTTTCAAATTTGCTAGAAAATTGAAGATAGGTAGATTTAGAAATCAGAAAATAAGCAAGAAAGATAGTACAAACAAAAATATAAAACGAAGACAAAGAGAGTGATAGAAAAGGCATATTTCTTGCAGAGAAATTCCAGAAGATGACGAAGCTGTTTATACTGAAAGACCCTCCAGCTCCCCCACCCCCCCCCCCCACCCGGGGTATATTTGATATGAACCAACAAAAACAAATAATAGTTATTCGAAATATAGACACACATAGCCTCTCCATAGTAGATAATCATATCTATGTATGCAACATGTCCAAACGAAATCTTCTGCTCGCAGAGAGAGACAGAGGCAGAGACATACAAACAGACAGACAGAGACAGGGAGACAAAGACAGAGACAGAGAGACAAAGACAGAAAGACAGACAATCAATGAGACAGACAGGAGCAAAGACAGAGGTAGATATACATATAGAGATTGAGGGACACAGAGACAGAAATAACAAGCCCAGACAGAGAGACAGACAAACAAACAGAAAGACAAGCACACAGGCAGACAAACAGACAGACAAACAGACAGACAAACAGACAGACAAACACACAGACAGACAGACAGACAGACAGACAGACAGGCAGGCAGACATGTTCCCCCTCCTGGCTAACTTTCATAAAGTCTCAATGGCTCTACAGACTCTGTCAGAACGCTCCGCTGCCATCAGAAGGAGGGGGGAGGGGAGGGAAGGGGAGGGGAGAGGAGGGGATGGGAGAGGATGGGAAGGAGGAGGGGGAGGGGGGAACGTTCCCTACACTGATGGCTTTCACGGGCAGCAGAAGAGCTATCCAATGGGAAACCCCGCAGACTGCAGCGGAACCGGAAGTACAATCACAACGGCCGTCTGATTGGTCAATGACGCAGACGAAAAGAGGAAGTGGAGGTGGAAGGAGGGGATAACTGGAGGAGATTGGGGATGGGGTGGTGATGGTGGTGGTGGTGGTGGTGGTGGTGGTGGTGGTGGTGGTGGTGGTGGTGAAAGAAGTAGCAATATTAGCTACCTTTCTTTTTAGAAGTGAAGATGGTATTGTGTTGTGGTGTGTGGTGCTGTGTTGTATTGTAGTATAATTGTGTCGTTTTGAAATGTGTTGTATTGTATTTTAGTGTATTATGTAGTAACTGCTATATTGTAAAGAATTAAGCTGCACTGCATTGTTTTTTTGTTTGTTTTTTATTCTTTTAATTCGAGGATAGTGGAACACCTTTCCTGTAGTGTGCTAGGTTATGCTGAAATGTATTTTTAATGTTAAACTGCATCGAGCGTGGGTACCAAGTATATGGGTGACCATTTGAGCGCCTTGGCTTCAGCACAGTCCCCCAATTCACCCGCTGTAAATGGGTACCTGCCCTCTTTAGAGCCAGGGAAGACAAAGAAGCGAGGGAGAAGAGATGGGCGTCGCCCTCAGTATGCTGGCCCCTGGAGAAGCTGGGGGCTCTGACTCCTCGCTCCCCTACAACCAATGGATCCGATGGAACACCTTTGCCTTTTTACCTTTATACAGTATTTTTCTACACTGATCTAAAATTCACTGCTCTGCAGTATGCTCAGCTGCTTGCATTTTGTTGCGTTGTTTTTGTTTTGTCTTTTATTTTGATAATCATGTAGACATACAAAAATTATTCAACGGTCTCCATCGCCGCTGTCATCAGTAGACGCTTCACGCAATGCCACCAGGGTTCACCATCTTGCTCTGTCTCCGCTGAGGTGTACCATCTCCTGCAGCCCTGCCACGCCACTGAGGCAAGGAAAAGAAACACGAGTAGTCCATGAATCATACCAATAATATTTGGGTTCTGCAGTAGAATATTTTTTTTTCATTCAGACATCTGCTTTGATGGGGCAACGTTGTGATATATACTACAATACCAATGCACTATAAACACAATGCTTTACTATATATTTAGCGATGCAAGCTAAGTTATTCAGAAAAAAAAACCTGAAAACTTCTAGCTCATGTTGTGGCAGTCTATGATAGCCTTTTACCATATTTGTTGGACACTAACACCACAATGCCCGGTATATTAAGTGAAAGGTATAAAAGGTTCGGTTTGACTGGTTAGATCCTTTTCCCATATCAGAAATATGTTATCACACAGCCTGCGTCAGTCACTCTGTCAAAACTTTACACATGTAACGCATATCTGCAGTGTTTAAGGATAGATCATTTTTTTATCTTTAAAACACAAAGTTTTGCATGTGACATCGTCATAAACATGTAATGTATTATTCAAAAGATTCCTAGTTTGAACTATGAAATCAAATCGCATGTGACTGGCATTGCATTGACAGTGCAGAGTTGTGTGGGGGTTTTTAAACATATAAAATCACGTTAGTTTTATTTGGCATGAGAATTTTGGAGTGCAAAACTTAATTTGTGCAAAGGGAAAAAGTGAGGAGAGAGAGAGAGAGAGAGAGAG
>CM060320.1:71609009-71614788 GCA_030674155.1 Stramonita haemastoma | reverse complement strand
AAAGACTTTCGCAAATGCAAAATTTGTCTCCCTGTCACCAATTTTCTTTATTGGCATGCGGGGCTTACGACATGAAGGCCACCCTCCTGTCTGCCAGTAAAAACGTGTTTGCACCCCTTACCACGTTTCTCGTGCACTTTTTTATCGCTGCACGTTGGGATGAATGATGATGCATCATGTCAGATAACACCCTTCTTCGGGCTTTTTTTTTGGTTTTTTTATTTCGCAGACCATCAAAGTGGCTGCAAACCAGGGAAATTTTATTTACAACCCCTAAAAAATAATGAAAAAGCAGGTAGAACATCTAAATGTGTTAGTTTCATATGTAAATGGTTGGGTGCACGTGACTAATTTGAATGAAAGCGTCTTGATTTGTGCACTCTAAAATATTCAGCGCTAAAATAAAATCCCGTATATTATTATCATTAATTATTAGTAAAGAGTAGATATAGTAGTAGTAGTATAGTAGTAGTAGTATAGTAGAAGTAGTAGTAGTAGTATAGTAGTAGAATTAGTAGTAGTAGTAGTAGTAGATATTAATGATAAAAAATAATAATAATAAATAATAATAATAAAAAATAATAATAATAATAATAATAATAATAATAATAATAATAATAATAAAATAAGTTATTATTATTATTATTATATATTATTATTATTATATCATTCCTAAATATATATGCAAAAGCATTCCTCCTTGATCTACAAGCATGCACCACACACACACACTCTTCTTCACCTCACCTTCACCTGTCCCGTAGACCATGGGGGCACAACGAAGATTCTGCAACCAGCCTCCTCCACTCACACACCACACATACAGACGCACACACACACACAAAAACAACAACACGTACACACATGCACAAAACAAACAAACACACGCAAGCAAGTACTCACACACACACACACGCGCGCGCGCACACACAACACACACACACCACACAACACACACACACACAACACATTCTCTCCCATTGGCTTAATAGCAATGCATAGATACACAAACCCCTTATGCATATTTTACACACAGTTGTCTCTGGTTTCCACGTCTATCACTTTTCTCACGTTATTAAATCATTATTGTTGGCAACTCGGCACACTTCACATCTCTCTCTCTCTTTCTCTCTGTCTGTCTGTCTCTCTCTAGTTTTTGAGATTTGGAAAACAATGTTGTCCTTGGGTAAACATGTATATGTTTGTGGTTTTTAGGCTGTTTGATGCCCAGGTGAAACCCATGGTGTTACATGCTTCTGAGCTCGGGGATCTATAAAATTCACTGTATGGAATCAGTGTATTTATTTTCTTGCAGATATTTGATCTGCTGGCGACTCTGTACAAACTTCTCGGCGCCGACAGCATGTGGCCTGTAGAAAAAGACTGCAATAAATACTACATTTTAACCACCATGGGCAAAGTGCATGCAATAGACGGTTTTTCGATCACCCCCCCCCCCCCCCCCCCCCCCCCCCCCCCCCCCAACGATTCAGAACGTCGCACAATTCACAGGTGTGGATCTAACGTTAGCCCACGACGCTGCGATTGGCAGTACCCATCGCAATGGGAAGTAATCTAATTACCGCCCGTCACAAATGTTTACCAGAAAACTAACACAGTGATTTATATGAAGACAGGACTTTTCTGAAGTCTAGGCACGTCAAAATGGTCACACATCCAATTGCCAACCATGCTTGAAACTGCTTAACATGGGCTGGAGCAGAGTGGGTGCTCTGACCACTGAGCTATCCTATCTGCAAAGACAGGTTGTAAAAAATAAAATAAAAATAAACCCTTGGCCTAAAATCTGCATATTTGCGTAGAGAGCATATATACACATTCTCCTGGGCAGGCACACACACAAACACACACACGCATGCACGCACGCACACACACACATAAAACACGCACGCACACACATACACACACATGTGCACATGTATACACCACTTTCATTCATTCATCCATTGGTTCATTCATTCATTCATTCACTCACCATTCATTCATTCACTTCCCTTTTTTATTCATCCTCTATATCTCTTTTCCGTTTCCTCCTGTTGGCCTTGCTCTCTGCACTGTCCCAGCTCTGGGTCTCTCACACACGTCACTACAGAAAGAACAGCCCTTTGCTGTCTGTCATCCTCTGCCCTCACCACTCGTGCTGATGCTGTTTGCTTTTCCTCCCTGCCCCTTTCTGGTAATTCATGTTGGGTGTTAGGGGATGAACATGAGGGGGAGGGGGAGAGGGCCGGAGTGGTGGGGGGAGGGGGGTTGGGAGGAGGGTGGTCACGTTTAGTGCTGCATCTCATCAATGCCACATCAAGGGACCGAAACATGACAAGATGCAGGAACTGAATGTGTGCGTGAATCACACAACTGATGCATGGATTACACAGCAAATTCGTGTGTGTGTGTGTAAGGATTCTGAGATGAATTTCTATCTGTGCATGGATCCTTTAACAAAACACATGTATGTGCATGGCTCAAATAACACATCCATGAGTGTCCGTGGATCCTGCAACACAACTGTGTGCATAAATACACACACGGGAGACTGTGAGGGCTCTGTAATTGGCAAATAACACAAGCACACAAATACACACACATACTCTCTCTCTCCTCTCCTCTCTCTCCTCTCTCTCTCTCATTCTCTCTCTCTCTCTCTCTCTCTCCTTCTTCTCTCTCTCCTCTCTCTCTCTCTCTCTCTCTCTCTCACACACACACACACACACACACACACAACACACACACAAACACATACACACACCCTACAAATACACACACACACACCACATGTGCAAACTCATAAAAAAGTCATGCAAAAACTATACAGGGATATCTAGCACACAACAATAAAAAGACAGACAGCATTGCCATCCAAAATGAGAACCCCCATGTGGAAACAGTTGTGGTTTCAATAAACTTGACATTTATGGATGGGGAAAAGCGATATTTCGCAATGCGCAGTCTGCCTTGTATTTCCAGTGCTCTGTTTGCCTCTGATCACTCCGCACCACAAGATCGGTGAAGCTCTTTTCCTCTTGCTGTTCTTTTGGCACCGATATTTATTTCTCCCACAATGGGGTAATGACAGTAATGTCACTTTATACAGGTGGGAGAATCTGTGGCTAAGAGTGAATCAGTGGTCTAAACGTAACCTACCTTTCTAGAAAGCGAGAAGTCTGGGTTCAATCCCCCATTACAGCTGAAATTTCTCCCACCCCCTTCACTAGACCGTGAGTGATGGTCTGGCTGCCAGTCTATTGGATGAGACAGCAGACTAAGGTCCTAGTTGCAACACGTATTTAGCACATGTATAAGAACCAAGTTTGGCGGGATATAGGGGGTGTCCTTTGGTGTTGTTGCTTTTTGCTAGTTGATTTGTGTGTTTATTCTTGAATATCAAGGGTAATGGAATAAGCACCCATGCTTTTTACAACCAGTCCACTTTTTCATGCAGTTTTTGAATTTGTCATCTGTTCCCACCTGCAGTCAATGGCCTACTCTTACGAAAAGCGGAGCAGGATTTAAAGTGTGCGCAAGATGTTCTGCAATCATTCTGCGTTTTGTGTGGGGCAGTTTGTTGTTGATTTTGTTCCTCTGGCAGAGCTACCCAAAGTTCACCTTTGCATATGTCACTTTTCTCACCATTAAGGTAGCTGCATTCTGACTTTATAGGTCCATATTTGTTTACAATCTTCCACTCCAAAGTTTATATTTTCTTTCAAGATGGCTCTCAGATGCACTAGTGACCTGGAGTAGTCCCGAACTTGCTGTGTAGCCGACTGCTATGAGTGATCTGTTTTTTAGAGTGAAGATTGGTACAGTGCTATTTCTTTGCATTCCTTATCATTCCATACCCAGCAATTCTATCCTCTGTGTGTGCGTACTGCATGCGTGCGTACGTGCGTGCGCCCGCGCGTATGTGTGTGTGTCTACGTGAGAGAGAGAGAGAGTGTGTGTGTGTACGTGTGTGAGTGTGTGTGTGTGTGTGTACATTACTTCCAAATCAGCAAGTCCATTTTCTGGCACATGTCATCCATCACAGCTAGGTTCAACCTTTGCCTGTTTGATTTTAGATATAAATATCCGTGATTATGAATTTTGTTTTGTGATTGATTTTGTTGTTGTGTGTATCAGATTGACAGCTCAGTCTCTGCAATAAAGACAGCAGTACACTGAAGTTCATACAGACTGCAGCAGGGATGTGTATTGTCAGAAACCCCAGTCCTAACCATAGATAAAGTTATCAAAGGGGCTACGAAAAAACATTAAACCAGGCAACAAGATGATAAGTGTGATTAAGATCATAAATCTCAGCAAGGTCATAAGTGTCAACAAGATTATAAGCTTGCATGGCATGGTAATATCAGCCAGATGGACAGTGATAGGAAACACCTAACTTTGGTGTGATGCCAGGAAGATCGCCTGGGTAATAAAACGGACAGGGAACAACATCCTGTCTCATGACGCTGATAGCAGCACAAGGACCGGGGCAGGAAACCCATCCATGAGATTTACACTGACACCACCACCAGCATAATTGAAACACGAGGCAGACCATTCTGATAGTAGAGGCTGGAGGTAGAAGCGAGGTGGTTATAACAGCGCAGGAGAAAAAACACAACAGTTCTCACCAGCAGGAATCACATTCCGAAAATTGGTTTGTTAGTGTGAAGGTGTATTGATTCAGCTGTGATGGCGGCCACATTTCTCCCTGATCTGTTGACAAATGGTGAGGTCGCTGTGCTCCCATCCGTCCTTGTGTTCCCCATGGACTCGTTTTACCAGCAGGGGAGAGGCTGGCCAGAATTGGCTATTGTGTCTCTTGTATGTGTGTGTTCATTTTGATATAAAGATAAATGACATGCGTTTACGTACAGGTAGAAACAGGCTACAAAAACATGATATACGCTGTTATGACACTTTGATGCTTATGCAACTAGACTTTAAATGTGTAAAGCTCTGTATACGGTGTTTTTTTTCAAATTAGGGGATTGTGGTTGAAAACCCTTATAGTATAAAAGTGGTATTGATGATCTGATAACACCTGAGTGAGCAGCAAATGTTCAAGTATGTGCTTAGGTGTCTATTCAAGGACCATGATGATAACATCAGGTATAATTATCTATGTTCCAAAACACGTATGTTCCCACAATTCTTAACACACATACATGTAGGCACACGCAGACATACGTACACGCTAATACGCCAACACCAACACCAACACCAACACACACACAACACACACACACACACACACACACACACACACACACACACACACACACACACACACACACACACACACACACACACACACACACACACTTGACGCAATTTGACGACCCGGGTTCGATTCCCGGTCGAGGGGATTTTTCGTCTGGTGTTAACGCAGTGCTGACTCTACTCCCCCCAAAAGTCTTTCGGATGAGACTAAAAACCGAGGCTCCGTGTGCGAACTCACGCAGAACATCTTGAATACACGTTTAATCCTGTCCCGCTTTTCGTAAGAGTAGGCCATCGTGTGCCGGTGGGAACAGATGACATTTACAAAACTGCATACACACGTGGACTGGATATAAAAAAGCATATGAATGCTTATTCCATTATCCTCGAAATAAAAGAATAAATGAATAAATAAATAGATAAATAAATAAATACACTCACACTTTGATTTGATAGTAATGTACAACCCCACAAGGCTCTGTTGCGTATTTCACATGTACTGTTTCTTTTGTTTCCACTACATATCACTGTGTCCACCTGGAACCTTAGC
>CM060320.1:71599009-71601509 GCA_030674155.1 Stramonita haemastoma | reverse complement strand
CACAGAGCAATGACCAAGTCTTTGACACCGCTACTACCATCTCCCTCATAGAACTGCGCTCAGATCCCACTCTACACTTCCTTCTTCATCAACCTGGATCCATCCATCCACCCCATCACCACCCCACCCCACCTCCATCCTCCATCCTCGACCTACCCCTTCTCTCCCCTCCTGTCCATTAAACCCCATCATGGCCGCTTGAATGGCCACACTACAGAAGGATGGCGGAAAGACCCGAATAGCGGCGGAAATCAGCGAAGGTCGATGGCTGCGGGGTGACTGTGAATGGAGGGACTGTGGTCAATGAAAGCTTCCATTGATGGCTGTATACTGTGGTGCAGTGTAGTGTATGTAGTGTGGTGTGTGTGGTGTGGTGTGGTGTGGTGTGTGTGGTGTGCTGTATTTATTTATTTATTCATTTATTTATTTATTATTTAGTGTAGTGTCAGGGAGTGCTGTGCTTCCAACGCTGCTCTGTGACATGACGTGACGTGACGTGACGCCAGGCTGAAGTACGTCATCACTGATGGCTGACTTTGTTTCTGACAGTTGAAAATAAAAGAGAAACAAAAATTAGGGTCTGTTGGCAGACACACGTACTCATTTGCACACGCATACTCCGAGTGAGAGAGGGTAAGGGTAAAGAACACACACACAAACACACACGCAAGCACGCTCGTACGCACGCAGACACACACACACACACACACACACACACACACACACACACACACACACACACACACACACACACACACACACACACACACACGCATAACATCTTGCGCACACGTTAAATCCTGTTTCGCTTTTCAAAAGAGTAGGCCATTGTGTGCCGGTGAGAACAGATGACAAGATTTACAAAACTGCATACACACGGGGACTGGATGAAAAAAGCACATGAGTGCTTATTCCATTATCCACGATATAAAAGAATAAAATATAAATAAAAATAAAATAAATAAACACACGCACATACAACACACACAGCACACACACAACACACACACACACACACACACACACACACACACACACAACATATATAATAATATATAATATATATAATATATATATATATATAATATATATATATAAACACACCACATACACACACCACACACCACACACACACACACACACACACATATATATATATATATTATATATATATTATTTATTATATATATATATATATATTTATAATATATATATAATATATAAATATAACAGATAGAGTGAGTGAAAAGTGAGAGAAGGGGGAGAAATTTTGTATACCTAATTTACAATTTAGTATTGAAGCGGGAAATCTCTTCCTTGATCAAATTAACTGGAAGTGAATGACTGACATAGTTGTGGAGATGAAGAAATCGAAACAAAGCAGCCGACAGCTGATCCAATCAGAAAAATCACAAATTGAATTATTGATCCTCTCCAACCAACAAAAGGCAATTCAAACTAAATCTGTAGTCTTTGGTTTTGGCCGGGTAAAGTCTGCTTCGTGTGGTGACATTGATGAACTGGAATCTGAACATCAGTAGCGCTTATGGCCTCACTACGCAGGGATAGCGCATGTATATGTGGGTGGATCGGTGGTCTAGAGGTAACGCGCCTGTCTAGAAAGTGGAACAGTCCGGATCGGAGGTGCGGTGGTTCGAATCCCTTTAGGCCCAAAACTCTTCCCCTATCCAGTAGACCATGAGTGGTGATTGGGTGCTAGTCTTTCGGATGGACGATAAACGAGGTCCCGGGTGTTACACATCATTATTTATCGCACGTAAAAGAACCCAAGGCAACAAGAAGGTTGTCCATGGCAAAATTCTATAGAAAAAAGCCACTCTGATAGGGAAACAAATACAGTTGCAGACGGAAAAAGAATTTAAAAAACTGGGTTGGCGCTGCACTTGTGGCAACGCACACTCCCCGGGGAGAGACAGCCCGAATTTCACGCAGAGAAATCTGCTGTGACACAAAGAGATGTACAATACAATACCTTCTGGAAACTCTGTGCTGTGAATCCTCTTCTTTCTCTCTCTCTTTGTCTCTGCCTCTTCTTTAATTTTCCTTCCTGTCACCTCCTCCTTTTCTATTTTCTGCAGTCCTGGTCCATTCTCCTGCCTTTTTTTCGATCCCCAGAAAGATTTCAAAGATGGTAATTCTACTTCCACGCCATAGTGGGATGCACTAGGCTGACTTGTCAGAGCTTAACGTAAATAATGTCACAGGTGGTGCAGCGTCAACTTGTTAAGCGGTGTATACACACCCTAGGGGAGTGTCAGTCTTATTATCAGTTCTGAAGTTCTCTCTATTCCATAATCTGATGTCTTAAAAAAACAGTTCATCTGTTTCTGAAATTATTCCCCTATTATCTATACATAATTCATGTAAACTTGACCATTTCTGAACATACAAAGATACTACATTCTTTTCTTGATAACTTTCTTAACCAAAGAAGAACCAGCAAATACATTTATTTCATAACTGCATACAAAACACACAC
>CM060320.1:71594009-71596509 GCA_030674155.1 Stramonita haemastoma | reverse complement strand
TCGGAGGTATAGAAGGGGGGTGTTTGTATTAGCCACCCAGGAACAGTGTGGTTTATTGCAACACTTTGTTGACAGGCAGGACACAAGGTACACACACAGACACACAGAGAGACATTTTTGGACAAACAGAGACTAGGCGTGTTCCCATAGATCACTCCGCTTTGTGTGCTTACACTGTCTTACTGAGCAAGTAAACACGTTCTTCACAATCATGGGGTATTTTCTGCCTCAGGATGCATCATTACCAGTCTAAATATGTTGGGAGATGGATTAAAATTTTGAGGGGAAAATTGATTTGGTGGTTGGTTGGGTGGAGGGGAAGGTTATTTGAACATGTTTTATCTCTGGAAAATATTCAGAGACGGTTGCTGATATGCAGTTCGAGTAGAAACGTGTTAGCCATTTCCCTGGTGAGATCAATATACACAGAGTGTATTTAATAGCTCTGTAAATTGCTAGCTGACGGAAGAAAAAGGGTTTTTAAAAACACAATTATTGCCATTTAGTGTTGTTTGACCCAAGTGCAGCGTATGGCTCGATGGTGGGTGCACCCAGTGCAAATTCACATGGTCAGAAATGGTTAAGATTTAGATTACTAGTGGTGGTGAACTCTAGAATGGCCTGTGTTTAATTCACACCAACATAGCACACCTAATCTTTTAGATTTGTGTGTCATCCTGGTAAGCCCATTCTGAGTCTGGTGTGAGACATGGCTTAGTTTTAGGGTCTCTTCTTTTTACATCGTATTCCCGAAGTTCTCACCATTATAATCACTTGCTGCGACTTCCACTTCCATGGAATAATAGACGATACAGAACTTTGAAAGAGTGTAATCTACAACATCGTAACTGTTTCAAAGTTGATGCTTAATTTTGCATTAACAATGTGTTAGCCGGATAAATTCTGAAGAAACTCACTCTGAAAGTTAAAACAACAAAACTGATCCCGTTCTACAGACTGCTCTGTGGTGAATCCTTAGACATGGTGATGGTACTTTCACTTTTAAGCCAGCTGCAGAACACCTTGACGAACAGACTTCTCACTCTCAGTGCCAAATCGAAAACGCATTGGTCGCTATGATTCTATGATGCAGGAGGTCTGGCAGAAATCAGCTCACTAAATATCAAACTCTGATTGTCTGGTATCAGGTTAATGTTTTTATTGATTATTGATTATTTATTCATTATTGCAATGCGGTACGGTTAGGGGAATATTCAGACAAATTGCAAGAACAAAGCAAGTTCAGAATAGAAGAGCTAGTCTGGCACTAAACCAAAAAGGACAGGAAAAAAGCCAATGAGCCCAAAGCTCAGGAAACAGCGTGGTCGCCAGTAAATTGCACTAGTCACTGATATCGTTTTAAAGTGCTCCTTTTACAAAAGCTACCATCCTTTCTTCTCTCCCCCCCCCCCTTTTTTTCTAGGGTGGGGGTGGTAGTTCAAAACAAATTGCTTTAAATCTCACACCGTCATTCTTTTTGGGGGCAGGTTCTGTTGATTTTTCGTACAGAATTTTTTCCCCAACTCGAGGGAAATCTGCAAACTTTTAAATCTCATCTGCAGCCACGCCTATTTTGCCTAGCTTTCCTCACAATTCAATCATGTACACCATGCTGTGTCCTCCCTGCTTCCTGTGGCCTACCCCCAGCCCTCCCCGTGTCTGTGGGGGGTTAATTCGGTTCCTGTCTCTTCAATTCTCTCAGCGGGGAGAAGGGATAGGGGTGGGGGGTGGGGGGTGACAGTGTGAGTGTTCTCGTGGTCATTGAAAGAACGGAGATTTGCATTTAAAGAAAATACTTATTATAGGCTGCTGCTGCTGCCGCTGTTGATAATGATAGTAGTAGTAGTAGTAGTAGTAGTAGTAGTAGTAGTAGTAAGTAGTAGTATAGTAGTAGTAGTAGTAGTAGTAGTAGGTAGTAGTGTAGTAGTAGTAGTAGTAGTAGTAGAAGCTAGTAGTACTAGCAGCAGAAGAGCAGCAGCAGCAGAGCAGCAGCAGCAGCACAGCAGCAGTTGTAGTAGTGTTTTCGTAATTGTTTTTGAAGTTTCACCCCAACTTCTGTCATATCAATTGTTTGTGCTACCATTAATGCTACTCCCTTCTAATCAACGCTAGACATGTAAATATTACCACATGTATGAAACAACACAGTACAATTATAGCGATCATCATCGTGATAAAAAAGTTCCTGTACCCAAAAGGGGAAATGAGTTGTGTCAGTGTCTGCCCTCAGGGAAACTTTTCCTTTCTCTGCTGACCAGGTCTGGAGGTCTGGTCATTGTGGGATGCTGTCAGTGTGTGTGGGTGAGGAAAGTGGGCAGCATAGCTACATGTCAGTCATCTGCTCACTGTGCTCTATTTGCACTCAGACACAAACACGCGCGCGCGCACACAAAACACAAACATACACACACAAACACATACACCCCAGATATACACACAAATACAGAAAACACACACACAAACCACACAATACACACACCCTCTCCTCTCTCTCTCTCTC
>CM060320.1:71592748-71593909 GCA_030674155.1 Stramonita haemastoma | reverse complement strand
AACAGAAAAGAAAACCTCTATAGGCAGCCGTAATGCAATAAGAAAGTTCTGCAAGTCCGTGAAGATTTCACAACAGAGCCACAGTACACTGCCACTGATTCACACAGAAAATAAATTTGATTGCTAAAAGAGACAGCAAAAAAAAGGAGAGTAGAGGAAAAAGAGAACGGGGTAGGAGACAAAAGACAGAGAAAGAGAGAGAGGGGGAGATAAAGGGGGTAAGAGAGAGAGAGCAGAAGAGAGGGATAGAGGAGAGGAGGAGGAAGAGATGAAAGACAGACCGAAATCGAGGTAGGGAGAGAGAGGTGGAAGAGAGAGAGGAGAGGAGAAAGGAGGAAGAGAGGAAAGATAGAGAAGATACGAAAGATAGAGAAGACAGAAGGAAAGGAAGAAAGATAGATAGAGAGACAGACAGACATACAGACAAACGGACAGACAGACAGAGAGATAGACAGAGACAGAGAGAAAGACAGAGAGAGATGAAAGAGAGAAACAGAGAAGACAGGCAGAAAGAAAGACAGATAAGTAAGGAAAAAGAGAGGGGGGAGGGAGAGAGAAGAAGAGGAAGGGAGAAATGAAAGACAGACATGCAGACAGAGACACAGAAAGAAAGGGAAAATTGTTGCGTCCATAAAGGTCACATGGAGCAACTGTTGACAGAAACGAATTCAGAGATGAAATAAAAACAATGAAACAACAACAACAACAACAACAATGATTCCACAAGGGAGCAATGCAGCATGCCAGTGAATTGGAAGACAGGACCAGTGAACAATAGCACAGAGAGAGAGAGGAGGAAGAAGACAGAGAGGGGGGGAGGGGCAGAGAGAGAGAGGGGGGGAGACAGACAGACAGACAGACAGACAGACAGACAGAGGGAGAGAGGGAGAGAGAGGGAGAGGAAGAGAGAGAGAGAGAGAGACAGATACAGAGACAGAGACAGAGACAGACAGACAAGGGGAGAGATAGAGAGAGAGAGGACAGAAGGAGAGGACAGAGAGAGAGAGAGGAGGGAGAGAGAGGAATAGAGAGAGTGAGAGAGAGAGAGAGGGAGAGAGAGAGGATACAGAGAGAGAGAGACAGAGAGAGGAGAGGGAGAGAGAAGGAAAGAAAGATAGAAAGAAGGAGAGAGAGAGGGAGAGAGAGAGAGAGGACACACAC
>CM060320.1:71585248-71587748 GCA_030674155.1 Stramonita haemastoma | reverse complement strand
ACGCTCACGGCTCGCTGGAGTGGACAGGAATGGACAAAATGAGGAGGGGGGAGTGGCGTCTGATTGGTCAATAGCGCGGAAAAGACGTCACAGAAAGAAAAAGAAGAAGTAGAAGAAAGAAAGAAGAAGAAGAGGAGGAGGAGAAGGAAGAAGAAGAAGAGGAGGAGGAGGAGGAGGAGGAGAAGAAGAAGAAGAAGAAGAAGAAGAAAGATGATGATGGTGGTGATGGTGATTGTGATGATGATAATAATCGTGATAATAATGATGATGATGATGATAATCATGAAGATGATGGAGAGGAACAAAAACAACAAGAACAAGAAGAAAGAAGAAGAAAGAAGGTGTAGGGAAACCCAAAAGAGGAGCAACGGAGCAAAGAGATGAGAAAGAAGACAGGAGGAGAGGGGAGGGGAGATCCATGATTTGAAGTGTGGGATGGGGAGGGAGAGAAAGGGGTGAGGAGGGTGGATGGGTAATGTTATTTGTCACCTTCCCTCAATACCCGTGCTGCAATTTGGTCTGGAGGTGAGGTAACGTGGTTACGCTGATGGTGCTTGCTCTTCGGCCATCACGAGAACAGGCTAGTATACAGAAAAAACTAGGAGAGATTTTTCTCTTTTGTGTGCGTGTGTCTGTGACTTTTTTGTTTGTTTGGGAGGGGGGGGGGGGGGAGGGTGAGGGAGGGGGCTGGGTGAGAATGGGATGGAAAATTGGCTTTACAGATTGGTCCATTTTGTAACGTTTACCTGTCTCGGGTTTTGACTCTCCCGTGTTTTGTTTTTAAAGGGGGTAACTTTTCTGATCCCATAGATGATTTTGCCCTTTTTTCTTCGTAATATGCATGGTGTCAAGAGAATACAACATTTGCTACGTAAACTTAACCATTTTAAAGTCAACAGTTGAGTTTCCGGTGCACCTAGTCTCTGAATACTACTAATGATACTCATAATACATGGAATTTAGATAGCGCTATATCTTGCATAAACAAACATACTTACGATTTGTACTGTCTTCTCGGTCAAGTTACAATGGAACATACGAATGCCTTATCACTTTGTTGGATGTGTCTATCGAAGATCATTGCAAGTTAAAGCATCCCGCAACTGTCAGCAGTGTTTGAAGATTCATCTTGTTTTCATTCCGTGTTGTTTACAGCCCCACGGACCAGAAAGGCCACATCGGGGCTGTTACCTTATATCAATTTTAGCTTCTCCGATTACATCTATCTCAAGTTCAAAATCAACATTATCCAGTCCCTTCAAATTTCAAGCACCGTCAATGTAAACATAAAAGTTATTAGCTGACAAAATGCCTTAATTATCTCATTCCTTAGGGCTCATGGATCCAAACCGTGCTGGGGAGGCCAGCCATTTGGTTCCAACATTTTTGTTTAGAAAATTAATTAGAATAAACATTGATAAACATACAGTTCGTAATCATAGCAATAACAAGCTTATAGCTTATGGTGTGTTCCTTTAAACAATGAAAATTAACCAGCAGGCTTTTAAAATTGTTTTATCATCCCCAGATTACAAAAGAAACGTAAGAAAAGGATAACAAGCACAAAACAATACATCAGAAAAACGCCATGTGAGCAAAATAATAACATTGCAGAACAGACATCTTGTGCCAATTCACGTGTTCACAGTTTCACTACTTGGCCCCTAGAATCAAACAGTACAGGCTACATGTCATGTGATGTATAAAAACAAAGTACTTTTCAAATTTGCTAGAAAATTGAAGATAGGTAGATTTAGAAATCGGAAAATAAGCAAGAAAGATAGTACAAACAAAAATATAAAACGAAGACAAAGAGAGTGATAGAAAGGCATATTTCTTGCAGAGAAATTCCAGAAGATGACGAAGCTGTTTATACTGAAAGACCCTCCAGCTCCCCCCACCCCCCCCCCCACCCCGGGGTATATTTGATATGAACCAACAAAAACAAATAATAGTTATTCGAAATATAGACACACATAGCCTCTCCATAGTAGATAATCATATCTATGTATGCAACATGTCCAAACGAAATCTTCTGCTCGCAGAGAAAGACAGAGGCAGAGACATACAAACAGACAGACAGAGACAGGGAGACAAAGACAGAGACAGAGAGACAAAGACAGAAAGACAGACAACCAATGAGACAGACAGGAGCAAAGACAGAGGTAGATATACATATAGAGATTGAGGGACACAGAGACAGAAATAACAAGCCCAGACAGAGAGACAGACAAACAAACAGAAAGACAAACACACAGGCAGACAGACAGACAGACAAACAAACAGACAGACAAACAGACAGACAAACAGACAGACAGACAGACAGACAGACAAACAAACAGACAGACAGACATGTTCCCCCTCCTGGCTAACTTTCATAAAGTCTCAATGGCTCTACAGACTCTGTCAGAACGCTCCGCTGCCATCAGAAGGAGGGGGGGAGGGAGGGAAGGGGAGGGGAGGGGAGGAGGGGAGAGGAGGGGATGGGAGAGGATGGGAA
>CM060320.1:71567748-71570248 GCA_030674155.1 Stramonita haemastoma | reverse complement strand
TGAACATCAGCAATACTTCATGTCACTAAGCGCGGGCAGTCAAGGTGCTAATTTATGGATGCTGGTTATGCAGATGAACGGGGTAAAGTTGATTAGGTTTTTTTTTGTTGGGGGAGAGGCAGGGGAGGATTTCTGGGATCAGAAACAGGTTACACTTAGACAGTTTCTGCAGCTGGGACTGAATGCACAGATTGGGTTGATACTTACAGCTGACATGGCCCGACTATCTGATCTTTATGACAGAGGGAAAACCCACCAGCTGGCTCTCTTTCTGCGTTCCGTTTTACTCTCATCATTGCCTCGTTTTTCTGGTTTCTTTCCTTGCTAATTTGCTAAACACTGGATGTGAAAAACATGGCTCTGACACAGGAGATGCAGGGAAGAAGGCATGATGATCTTTCAACATGTGGGCAGTCAAGTAGTTGGTTATTTTTTAGTTTTTAATTTTCATGTGGTCGTCTAAACTTTTCTCATTGTCATTTTCATGCCATTTTGTAACACAGTCCGGGAAGGCTCTGTCTCTGTCTCTGTCTGTCTCTCTGTCTGTCTCTCTGTCTGTCTCTTTGTCTGTCTGTCTGTCTGTCTGTCTGTCTGTCTGTCTGTCTGTCTGTCTCTCTCTCTCTCTCTCTCTCTCTCTCTCTCCTCTCTCTCTCTCTCTCTCTATATATATATATATATATATATATATATATATATATAATATATATATATTTCACCTTTCTTTTCGATATTTTCATATATATCAACCTATTATCCACCTAACTATCGATCTCCCTCGCAACTTTTGCAGACATTTTCAGATCTCTGTCTCTATCAGTATAGAACTAACAACATTCTGTATCAAACGGACATTGGAGGGGCTGCAGCAGCAGCAATGAACAGGCCTTACAACAGCGGCAACTTTGGGAGATGAAGAAGAAAGAAAAAAGAAATCCCATCACCTCAGGATTATTCTCTCCACGTAGCAGTGATGTTCTTTCCGTGTCAGCGCTGCACTGTTGCGTTTGCCTTGAAGTGACTGGGCTGCCACAGACCTGACCCCCAAACATGAAGATGGGTCTATTCTGGAACACCGCTTTCTCCTCTTTTCTTCTGGTCTGGGTGTGTGTGTGTCTTGTAGGTTTTTTTTGGTTGTGTCTGTGAATCAGTCTCTTCCTTTGTCCTGTCTCTGTCTGTTTGTCTGTCTCTGTCTCTGTCTGTCTTTGTCTGTCTGTCTGTATGTCTTTGCATGAATATAATTATGTATGTATGTATGTATGTAGTATGTATGTATGTATGTATGTATGTATGTATGTATGTATGATGTATGTATGTATGTATGTATGTATGCATGTATGTATGCATGTATGTATGCATGTATGCATGTATGCATGCATGTATGCATGCATGTATTGTCTTATATGCATGTATATATATATATATATACATATATATATATATATATATACATATATATATATATATATATACATATATATACATATATATATGTACATATAGATAAACATATTACACATATATACAAACATACACATTCGCACATTCAGGGTGTCCAGTACAATGACTCCCATGACCATCCCAGCCAAGCCATGAAGAATCTGAATGCAATCACAGACCGCAGTAAAGGAGCGCCTCGCATGCTGTACCATTAGCCAGTGATCCTCCTACAGTATGTGAGAACACAGCCAGTGAGGAGCAACAGCCAGTGACTAAGGAACAACAGCCAGTGACTCAGGAACAACACCCAGTGACTCAGCACAGAAGACAGAGAAGCAACGACCCCTGAACTCTGAACTGGGAAACGCTTCTAAAGGGAGATCACCCCGTCAACCCATTTATTGTCTCTCTTTGACGTACTCTGTTCATTACCATCACGTCGATTACTGTATAATATGAATATGCAAATGAAAACGAGCAATACTTAATGAATGGGCAGCCAACGTGCTAATTTATGGACGTTGATTATGCAGATGAGTGGGGTGAGGGTGATGAGTTTAGCCAGGAGAGGCAGGGGAAGATTTCACGGAACCAAAGCGGGCAATGGGCAGTGTGTGAGGCAGTGTCTCAGGCTGTAACTGAAGGCATAGGCTGCTCAGACATCCACAGCTGGAGTGGTGACGACACTATCAGGATCAGTGGAAAAACCAAGTATCTGGCCCTGTTTAAAAGGCGTTTCCATTCTGCCCCCTACCCCAAGCTGTGTGTTGCTCTTTGCTTTCTTCTTAGAAATGGCTACTGTCAGTGGTAGGGGTCTGATGTTAGTTTTTGGCCTTGAAGAAGGTGTGAATATCATTCATCACAGCACTGTGGAAAGTAGAGTTTCCATGTGCTCGTGGATGTCTAACATAGTGTCATTATTTTCTTCTTCTTTCACATTGTCATTATTTTCTTCTTCTTTCACATTGTCATTATTTTCTTCTTCTTTCACATTGTCATTATTTTCTTCTTCTTTCATATTGTCATTATTTTCTTCTTTCATATGGTCATTGTTTTCTTCTTC
>CM060320.1:71560248-71562748 GCA_030674155.1 Stramonita haemastoma | reverse complement strand
TTCTGTCTGTTTGGCTGTCTGTCTGTCTGTCTCTTTCTGTCTCTGTCTCTGTCTCTCCCTCCCTCCCTCCCCCCTCCTCTCTCATCTCTCTCTCTCTCTCTCTCTCTCTCTTCTCTCTCTCTCTCTCCTCTCTCTCTCCTCTCTCTCTCTCTCTCTCTCTCCGCTTTTCGTAAGAGTAGGCCATCGTGTGCCGGTGGGAACAGATGACATTTTTTAAAAATGCATACACACGAGGAATGGATGTAAAAAAGCACAATAGTGCTTATCCTATTATCTCCGACATAAAAGAATAGATAAATCAAATTTATCTCTCTCTGAGAGGCTGATGGCAATGTTTATGTAAATGATCAAGGTGACAATGAGGAGGATGATAACTGGACTATATTGAGTGTAATTTTGTTTACTTGTAGAAATGGATATTGCCAAATGGCTAAATAGGTTCTTTGCTGTGATTTTGTACTTTCCCCCTGCTCCAAACATGTTTTGTATTGTGGCCCAAGGCCGAAGTACAATACAACTTTTCAGTGTTCAGTGTTCAGTGTTCAGTGTTCTCCTCTCTCTCTCTCTCTCTCTCTCTCTCTCTCTCTCTCCTCTCTCTCTCTCTCTCTCTCTCTCTCTCTCTTCTCTCTCTCTCTCTCTCTCTCTCTCTCTCTCTCACGTATACGAGCAAATTCTGAATTGACTAATATGTTTCAAACCCCAATGGGAGTAAGACAGGGATGTGTTTTGAGTCCCACATTGTTCTCTATGTTTATTAATCAGTTGGCAAACATTATGAATGAAAAGGGTAAACATGGTGCTCAAATGTATCCAGATATTTTTGAGTTATTCATCTTGTTATTTGCTGATGACGTGGCATTATTGTCAACTACACCCACTGGCTTACAGAATCAATTAAAGGTCTTAGAAACTTGTTGTTTTAATATGAAATTAAGTGTAAATGTAGACAAAACTAAGATTATGGTATTTAGGAAAGGGGGTTTCTTAGCAAAGCATGAAAAATGGTTTTTTGAAAATAAAAGATTAGATGTAGTTAATAATTATTGTTATTTGGGATTTAATTTCACATCTATGATTAGCGCAAAGAGAGGTACATCACATCTGGTCACTTAAAGCAAAAAAGCAGTTATACACCTTAACAAAGTTTTTCAGAAGTGCAAGGAAATGACAATGAACACATTTTTCAAGATATTTGATACCAAAATACAACCAATACTGTTATATTCAGCTGAAATTTGGGGGTTACATAGACTAGAACATCTAGAAAAAGTACATTTGATAGCC
This sequence comes from Stramonita haemastoma, assembly GCA_030674155.1. Classification (NCBI taxonomy): domain Eukaryota; kingdom Metazoa; phylum Mollusca; class Gastropoda; order Neogastropoda; family Muricidae; genus Stramonita; species Stramonita haemastoma. Next base: position 71,561,464 of record CM060320.1, on the reverse strand, counting down.
TGTAAAAGGTTCCTAGGTGTGCCTGCCAAGACACCAAATAAAATGGTGTACGGAGATCTTGGCAGGTACCCACTGTAATGTAAATACATATGTCGCATGTGTAAGATTCTGGTTTAAATTAATACACATGGATACTGAAAGATTGCCGCATAAAGCTTATCATATGTTGTTAGAAATGGATAAAAAAGGCAAACAGTGTTGGGTCTCTAAAATCAGAGAAATACTATGTATAACTGGATACAATATTGTTTGGCTAAACCAAGGAGTAGGAGACATAAAAACGTTCTTACATGCATTTAAACAGAGACTTATAGATTGGTTTGCCCAGGAATGGACTGGTACCATTAGAGATCGTAGTAGATATGATAGTTATAGAAATTTTAAGATTGTTTTTAAAAAAGAGAAGTACATCAGTGAAATGGATACATATTGTTTTCGTGTTGCAGTTACTCAAGTACGATTTAATGCTCTACCACTGAATAATAATACATATCGTTATAATAGTTCAAACGAAGTTAAGAAATGCCCTGTTTGTAAAGACCAGATAGAAAATGAAGAACACTTTCTATTCAATTGTCCTGTCTATGAAGATTTGAGAACTAAGTTTCTGAAAAATTCCAAAAGACTTCCTATGCACGTGCTACTTAATGCTACAACACTTTCTGACAGATATAATTTATACACGATTTATTTTTCATGCTATCAAAAGAAGAAACAAGATATCTTTCTAAAACTATATCCTTATATTGATGAATACAATGTTTAAAATATTGTCGATTATGATCCAGGTGAATTGTTTTGCGATGAACACTTTGGATCTACTACATAGTTGATGTAATTTTTCGTGTTTTATTGTTGGGGAAACATTATTTCATATGTATTTATTCGTTGATAGTAACGTGTATAATATTTATGTCACATGCACACTCCATTTGCCCACCATTCTTTTGTATTGTGGCCCAAGGCCGATGTACAGTAAAAGTCTGAAGTCTGAAGTCTGAAGTCTGAAGTCTCTCTCTCTCAAATCTGAGCAAATCTGAGCAAATGTGAAAGGCTGGCCAAATGTAAAGCCATCTGAAAGAGGGAAAGAGAGGGAGGAGAGTGAGTGAGTGAGAGAGAGACAGAGAGACAGAGAGACAGAGAGAGGGAGAGAGAGATAGAGAGACAGAGAGACAGAGAGAGGGAGAGAGAGATAGAGAGACAGAGAGAGGGAGAG
>CM060320.1:71542748-71555248 GCA_030674155.1 Stramonita haemastoma | reverse complement strand
AGGAGGAAAAAGAGAAGAGACAAGAGCAAGAAAGAAAAGAAGAACAAGAGCAAGATACAAAGAAGAGAAGAAGAAGAAGAAAAAAGAAGATAAGAAGAAGAAGAAAAGAAGGAAGAAGAAGAAGAAGAAGAAGAATTAAAGAGAAAGCGAAAGAGAAACAAAAGAGCAGAAGAAAGGAGAGGAGAAGACAGGCACGGAGAGGGAGAGAGAGGGAGAGAGAGAGGGGGATTTGATTGATTTGATTTGATTTATTCTTTTATATCGAGGATAATGGGATAAGCACTCTTGTGCTTTTTTACATCCAGTCCCCGTGTGTATGCAGTTTTGTAAATGTCATCTGTTCCCACCGGCACACGATGGCCTACTCTTACGAAAAGCGGAACAGGATTTAACGTGTGCGCAAGATGTTCTGCGTGCGTTCGCACACGGGGCCTCGGTTTAAAGTCTCATCCGAAGGACTTGTGGGGAGAGTGGAGAGAGAGGGAGAGAGAGAGGGGGAGAGGGAGAGAGAGGGAGAGAGAAGGAGGGAGAAAGAGATAGAGAGAGAAGCGGGTAGTGAAAGAGACAGACAGACTGTGAGTCAGAGAGACAGACAGACAGACAGACAAACAGACACACAGAGAGATACAAAGGGAGACAGAGATAGGGATGGTTCATTACTTTCTCCATAAGTGTGTGTGTGTGTGTATCTACCCTACCTTCCTGCTACAAAATACCTGACCATATTACATTTTGAGACATTAAGGGAAACAACCCAACCCTGGACGAAAGTGAAAACTCGGAATCAAAAGAGAAAAAAATCACAGAGATTGAGTGAACGTAGCAGAAATGTCAGCAAAAAGAAAACAAATAAAAAATACATTTTTTTTAGAAACTAAAATCAAGAACAAAAATCAGCACAAAACAACTTAAACAAAACAACACAAAGATCTTTTAAAACTCAAATATTGAAGACTTTTGGAGAGGAACAAATGAAGGGAAACATCAAATCTTTCCTAGAAACAATTGCAACAACATTAATAAGAACAACAACCAACCAACCCAGACCAAGAATATAAATACACGTCAGCTAGACGAACAGAAGGAGAGACAGACAGACATACAAACAGACAGACAGACAGAAAACCGAACACTGCAGAGATGGACAATAAAAAGGTAAAGGTAAAGGTGTCCCATAACCTGTGTGGTCATAGGGGAGCGAGGCATCAGAGACCTCAGCTTTTCTAGGGGCCAGCATATTGAGGGCGGCGCCCATCTCCTCTCCCTCGCTTCTTTACCTTCCCTGAGAGCAGGTACCCATTTACAGCTGGATGGATTGGGGGACTTTGCTGAAGCCAAGGCACACAAAACGGTCACCCATCCCATTGGTAGAGTGCCCTGAATACTGAGCTATTCCGTCCTCTAGAAGGGAGGAGACAGACAGACAGTCAGACAGACAGGCCAGACAGACACACATACACACAGACACACACACAGACAGACACACAGACATACACACAGACAGACACACAGACAGACACAGACGCAGCAGATGGCTTGATGAAAAAAGCAAATCAATGCTTATTCAATGTACCATCTGGAAATAAAAACTTGATTTGATTTGAACACAGAGACAGACAGACAGTCATACAGACAGACAGACAGACAGACAGACAGACACACACACACACACACACACACACACACACACACACACACACACACACACACACGCACGCACACAGACAGACAGACAGACAGACAGACAGACAGACAGACAGACAGACAGACAGACAGACAGAAAACCGACCATTGCAAAGATGGACAATGCCTGGTGGGTAAAAAAAGGCCTCTAATTGAAGAGGCTGTGATAATTGGCGGCACACTCCGTGTGACCATGCATATTGCAGCCTCCTCACGCCCCCCGCAGGCAAACTTAAGAGCCCATGGATTTCAAGAAGGTTGGAAGGAAGGATTGAGGAGGGAAAACAGAAAGAAGGAAAGAAGAAAGTAGGGACAGGCAGTTATAGTGTTCGTGACTGAAGAAGTCAGGCTGAGGGCTGAGGGGAAGAAGTTTAAAATTCTAATTGATTGAGAGAAGAGATTTTTTTTTTTATAGCTCTGTCCCTCTCTGTCTTTCTCTGTCTGTCTGTCTGTCTGTCTGTCTGTCTGTCTGTCTGTCTGTCTGTCCCTCTCTCTCTCTCTCTCTCTCTCTCTCTCCTCTCTCTCTCTCTCTCTCTCTCTCTCTCTCTCTCTCTCTCTCTCTCTCTCTCTCTCTCTCTCTCTCTCTCTCTTTCTCACTCTGATTTATTCCACGGTTTTCCCAATTGAACCCCCCTTGTTGTGGTGAAGATATTAACTATGTCAACAAGGTTAAATTTGTTGATCTTGTATAACAGAACACATGGCTTAGTTTATTCCACGTGTATTTTCATACGACTTTTACAGTTCTTTGGTCTTCGCTTTTTACATGGGAAAATATATCGTGAAGTCTGTAATATATATCATTGTTCATCTTACTGTGGGGAGCGAGGCATCAGAGACCTCAGCTTCTCTAGTGGCCAGCATATTGAGGGCGGCACCCATCTCCTCTCCCTCGCTGCTTTACCTTCCCTGACCCTAAAGAGGGCCGGTACCCATTTACAGCTAGGTGAACTTGGGGACTGTACTGAAGCCAAGGCACGCAAATGGTCACCCATCCGCTTGGCATCCACGCTTAATGCGGCTTAACCTTAGCTTTGGGACAGCGAGAGCCGCTGACCACTGAGCTATCCCGCCCCCTTGTGGCTTCCTAATGAAGCCTGATTATTCCCTCTGATTCTGTTGAGAAATCATCATCTTAAAAAAGAAATAAACCGAAGAATTCTTCAACCGTCATCCACCATTCTCCCTCAGACATGCAAAGTTGATGTTCAAAATGCCGCAAATGGACCGTGGTTATTATTTGGAGGCTGAAGCCATGTTAAAAGGGTGTGTGTGTGTGTGTGTTTTTGTGTGTGTGTGTGTGTGTGTGTGTGTGTGTGTGTGTTGTGTGTGTGTGTGTGTGTGTGTGTGTGTGTGTGTGTGTGTGTTTTCTGTGTGTCCTTTTCTTTGCTTTCTGCAAAATTCCATTTGCATTCAGGGAGGGCTGGCATTTGGGACTGCAGATGATGAGTGATTTAGGATGAAGGGGGGGGGAAGGGATGGGAGGGGAGGGGAAGAGGAAGGGGGGTGAGGGAGGGGTGGAGAGATATTGACCAGTTAAAATGTCTTAGCCCTGACCGGTTTGTGCTGCCTGTGGCTTGGGTTTTTTTTAATTTTCTTTTCTTTTTTTTTGGAAATGGCACATTTTTTTCTGTAGCTTGAAATATGGCAGTAAGGGTTTTGAAACTGTACTCTAATGACATTTTGATAATAATTGGTAAACGGAATTGATTATTCTGCGGAGATAAAAATGTGTACTGTATTGTATATGTTCTATACCACTTTAAGTCACGGCAAATTTCTCTGAGTGATATTCGGGATGCTCTCCCCCTGTGAGAGCACGTCGCCACAAGAGCAGCGCCACCCAATATTTTTATTTCTTTTCCTGACTGCAGCTGTATTTGTTTCCCTACAAGAATTTTGCCGGGGACAACTTTCTTGTTGCCGTGGGTTCCTTGACATGCGGTAAATAATTATGAATCTTCTTAAAAAAAACAGGATTAGAGAAGTATTTTAGGACTGAGACAATTTTTCTTGTGATGTTCATTCAGTGAAATGAATAGATCAAAACAGATATAAAGTGATAAGGAAATAGATACATAAATGACCACGTAAACTTTACCGTGAATGTAAAGGCTTTAGAAGAATTAAACGTTTCAGAATGCATATTGATTAGTGTCACGCGCGCGCAGACGTATGTGTGTGCATGTTTGTGTGTGTATGTATGTGTGTTGTGTGTGTGTATATGTGTGTGTGTGTGTATATGTGTGTGTGTATGTGTGTGTGTGAGTGTGCGCGCGCGCGCGCGTTATGTGACATCAACATGGCGAAAGACAGACAGGACAGATGGACAGACAGACAGACAGAGGAAGAATTACAGAATCAGAGAGAGAGGGGGAAGAGAGACAGAAAAGACAAAGAAAGAGAGAGGGGGGAAGGAGAGAGAGGGTAGGGAGAGACAGAGACAGACAGAGAGACAGAGAGAGAGAAACAGAGAAAGTACAAGAATCCTGGAAACAAAATAAATGGTTAAAAAAAAACCAAAACCCTCAAAAACCCTCAGGGAAAAAAGAAATTACAGTTATCTCAAAAGAAGAGAGGGTGAAAGAAGAAAAAGTTAGAGAAATTCAGAAAGCAAACAACCTCTTTCTTTTTTTGGTAGTGAGAAAGAAATGGGCTGGGTTGGTTTTTTTAAAGAAGGAAAATGGGGAGGGGGGACTGTGTGCCACTTTCACTCAGGGCAGATTCTCAGCGTGAAAGTGTGGCTGCTCTCTCTAGCGCGACTGTCTGTCACCACAAGAGCAGCACCAACCTGTTTTTTTTTCTTTTATTTTTGGTATTTTCTGTACTACATTGTGCGTCCTTCGGATGAGACTATAAGCCTAGGCCCTTTGTGCGAACGCACGCAGAACATCTTTTGCGCACGTTAAATCCTGTTCCGCTTTTCGTAGAAATAGGCCATTGTGTGCCGGTGGAAACAGATGACAAGATTTACAAAACTGCATACACACGGGAACTTGAGTAAATAACAACAACAACACTTGAGTGCTAATTTCATTCTCCTTGATTATAAAGAATAAACAAATAAATTGATAGATAAATAAATCAATAAATGTTTTTATGTTTGTTTGTATCCATGAAACAATGGATTTGTTTTTACAGAATTTCCCCACGGGACAGTGTGTTTATTGCTGTATGTTCAACACTTTCAGTATTGTACACCCCTTTAAGCTTACAGCAGATTTTTCTCCCTCAAATTCGGGCTGCTCTCCTCTCTCTTCCGGAAGAACTCGTTGCCACTAGAGTAGTGTTACCCATTATATTTTTTTTTCTTTTCTTGTTTACATATTTATTTTGTTTCCCATCAGAAGGGCTTTTTTTGCATAATTTGGTTTTACTAGAGACAACTCTCTTTGCTGTGCTTGGTTCTTTTACGTGTAGTAAATGAGTCTTGCACACAAGACCTCGGTTTATCGTCTCATCCGAAAGACTGGCACCTAGACCACCACTCACGGTCCAGTGGATTTGGGGTGGTTAATTTTGGGCACATACGGGGATTGAACCACCATACACTTGAAAGCGGACTATCCGCTTTCTGGGCAGGCGTTTGTACCTCTAGACCACCCAGTCCTCTCTCAGTATGTGTACGTGTGTTCCACACTGGACCTCGATTGATCATCTCATCCCAAACACTTCACTTCGCTTCAGCTGTCTCCATCACTGCTGTCAGCGGTAGGAGCTCCATGCAGCATCACCAGGGTTCGTCATCTCTCTCTGTCTCTGCTGAGTTCTACCATCTCCTGTCGCCCTCCCAGACCACTGATCTCAGTGATGTTAGCAATGTAGGATGTTGGTGGCCTGCCTCTTTTTCTTCTGCCCTCAACATTAATTTGGAGAATTGTCATCAGATTTATCTCTGTGTTTCTGTTTGCATGACGTACATATCTCAATTTGCTCTTATTAGTTTTTATTATCTATCTATCTATCTATCTATCTATCTATCTATCTATCTATCTATCTATCTATCTATCTATCTATCTATCTATCTATCTATCTATCTATCTACTCTATCTATCTATCTATCTATCTATCTATCTATCTATCTATCTACCTATCTATCTACCTATCTATCTATCTATCTATCTATCTATCTATCTATCTACCTATCTATCTTTCTATCTATCTATCTATCTACCTATCTATCTATCTACCTATCTATCTATCTACCCATCTATCTATCTATCTTCTATCTATCTATCTATCTATCTATCTATCTATCTTATCTATCTATCTATCTGTTTATCCCTTTGTCTGGTGACCGTCGGGGGTCTTTTCTAAAAGACTAACACCAAGAAATTGGGGAGGTGGAAAGTAAGTACGTAGCCCAGACATCTTCAGTAACAAAACTATAAACTTAATGCACAAAAATGGAATGATGGAGATAGAAAAAAAAAAGAACGAAGATACAGCCCTGAGGTAGGTGCAAGGTGCCAGCTAAAGGGACAGTACAGGTTAGTGATTGGACAGAAGCACAATGCGGGGTGTGGCCATGAATAATGCTCCCCCTTCACACTGCCTCCAGTCTGCTCCTCCCCTGAGGACAGTCAAATTTGGAAATAAAAGGATAAGGAAAGAGACGAAGGATAGCCAAGAAAAAGTGGAAAAAAGATGTAGAGGGAGGGTGCAGTGTCGATGCTGTCCATAAAGTAGGTTCATGGGAGAAGTAGACGAGGTTTTTTTTAGTTGCTTAATCTTACATTTAATGTGGCAAATCTCTGTCTCTCTCTCTGTCTCTCTCTGTCTGTCTGTCTCGCTGTCTCTGTCTCTGTCTCTGTCTGTCTGTCTGTCTCTCTCTCTCTCTCTCTCTCTCTCTCTCTCTCTCTCTCTCTCTCTCTCTCTCTCTCTCTCTCACACCACACACCACACACACACACACACACACACACACACACACACACATACACACACAAACACACACACACTCACACAATCCTGGAAGATATCCAGTATGTATGCCTGCACAAATGTTCTTTGTATTATGAATAAAACAAAGTATGTTTGCTTGAATGTCACTTTGATTCGAAAGAAATATTCCAAGAAAGCAACTTGGAAGCAATTATTAATGTGACTAGGAATAAATTTTAAGACAGATTTTCCAAAATACCATATTAAGTAGAAAAATAAATAAGCTACACATGAAAACTTTAAAAAATCAAGCCAATTAAAAATCTATTAAAAAAAAATTCACAGTAAAGAAACCGGACTCTAGAGAAAGGGGAAGTTTGTCATTTATTAATGCAATCAGATTTTTTTTCAATAAAACGGAAGGGGACAGGAAGGACCAATAGAGAGAAAGGAAGAAATGCATAAGAAAAACCAGAGACAAAAAACCAGGAACAAAATAAAAGTTGCCACATTTTTGACAAGTTGTCGCGACCCACATTGTACCGGATATTTTGGAAGTGAAAAAGCATAGGCTACCTGCATTTTTTTAATTCAGTGACTGTTTTATTTCCTACCTATTTCTTATCATGTAGTTGTTGATTTATCTTTTTTTTCTATAATTATTTGTTCTTATTATTACCTATTTCCTTATTATCTATTTATGCGTTTATCTATTTCTTTTTCTTTATTTGTTCTTTAGTTACCTATTCATTTTTTTCTAATTATGTTAAAGTTTTCCTGCGGATTGAAAGCGGAAGGAAATCTGTGCATATCGTTTCTCCTTCGTCTTTTTTTGTCCGGTAGACTTTTATCGATTCTACTTTACACCAACAAGAAGAGGAAATAAAGGTAAATTTTCTTCCCATATATATATATATATATATATATATATATATATATATATATATATATATATATATATATATATATATATACAAACATGTCCAGAAGCAGAGGACTGGAATACAGAAGGCAAAAGAGCCCTGAATAAAAGCTGCCCTGTTCCTTTAGACACAAACACTTCAAAATGGTCAACACTGGAGGAGAGAGAGAGAGAGAGAGAGAGAGAGAGAGAAGAGAGAGAGAGAGAGAGAGAGAGAGAGAGAGAGTCAGCACACATGCGCACACAGATACACACACACACACACGCACGCACACACACACATATATATACATATATATTGATATATATATTGATATATATATATATATATACAATATGAATTGAGAGGAGTGTGTGTGCAGGGGTAGAGATTGCTATTTAAAGGCAAAATGGCGGTAAGGGCAGCCAAAAGACTTCTCGGTTTTAATTCCATTGATTAACGTTATTCTCTTTTCAAAATTGAAGTGTCTGTATAAAAAAAACACACATGCATGTGTGGATACGTACGTACACACGCAAACACACACGTAGATACCGTGCATCAGCGTTATGCGTGTGTGCGTGCACATACACACGCATAAACATGCACACATCACATTTAAACACACACACACACACCACAACAACACACACACACACACACACACAAAGCTCCTGTTCATCCATTCGTGCGCATGCCCACACATGCAAGCAAACAAATCTTCAAACCGCCATTTTTATTTTCCCTGGACATGCGCAGCTAGCCGCCATTGCCAATGACGTCAGTGGGCCCCGGAACATGAGTTGGGTGCCGATGCCACGCTAAACTGCTTTGTTCATTTGCGGTTGGAAAGGAGTTTTTTCGTGTGTTTGTTTGTTTTGACTGTTGCATCTCCTCGCTAGATGAGTTTGTATTTGGAGGGAGTCAGAGTAATCAGTCTGTTGCAAGCAAGCGAAAGGCGGGAAGGAGGGGGGGAGGGGAGAGGGAAGTGGGGGGGGGGGGCGAGATTGGAAGGGGGAAGGGGGTGTTTGTGAATGACTAGTTCAAGTTTTCCCCTGACCAGTCTGTGTTATGGCTTCCAAGCTGCTTTTTCCTGGTTGAAATGTAAAGATTGATTTTTGTCCCTTTCTGTGTGTTGAAAAGAAATGCTGGGAAAATTGTGAGTCAATGTTGAACCGCATTGTGATTGAAAGTGGATGTGGTTGAATGTTAAGATTGAGAACTTTTTTTTTTGTTTTGAGGGGCAAGGCTCTTCGAAGAGTTTGTGATTTTGTGGGGTTTGGGAAAAAATAGGTTTTTTTTTAATTATTGTGTACATTAGTATGAATACAAAATGTGCAAGCCAGCAATAGCGAGAGATAGAAAGAAAGACGAAGGAAAGAAAGAAAGAAAGAAAAAGAAAGAAAGAAGAAAGAAGAACAAAGAAACAAACAAACAAACAAACAAACAAACAAACAAACAAACAAAGAAGGAAGGAAGGAAGGAAGGAAAGAAAGAAAGAAAGAAAGAAAGAAAGAAAGAAAGAAGAAAAGCAGGCAGAGAATCATCAAGAAATCAAGAAAAAAAAAAGAAACATACAAAGAAAGAGGACAACTACTAATGATATAATTTTCTATACAAATGACGTCGTAAAAACAGTACACAAACCTCAAGATGTCGGTTAACAAGTCTCCAGTTACGTGCAACAAAGAATGAATATAGCCTCCATAGTTATCTAGATTAGAAGCATGAAGAGAGTGGAATAGCCCAGTGGATAGAGCATCAGATAGCAACCTGACAGTGCGAATTAGAGTCATCTCCAAGACACCCGTTTGGGGAAAACTTTCCCCGGGGATTAACATCAGAACTGACTCCACTCCCCCGTAATTCCTTCAGATGAGGCTGTAAACCGAGGCCTCGTGTGCGGGCGCACACAAAACACCTTGCTTACTCATTAAAAACTGTCCCCCCCTTTTAAAAAAAGTAGACCACCGCATGCCAGTTAAAACGGATGACATTATTTAAAAACCGCATGCACAGTGGTGTCGTTGTAGACTTCATCCCTGAAGTCAGAATGCAGCTACCTTAAGAACGGGCAAAACCAGTTACATAGGCAAAACCTGACCATTGGTGAACCTCGCAGCTCTAGCCAAGGACAGAACATCTTGCGCACACGTTAAATCCTGTTCCGCTTTTCGTAAGAGTAAGCCATCGTGTGCCGGTGGGAACAGATGACATTTACAAAACTGCATACACACGGGGACTGGATGTAAAAAAGCAAACGAGTGCTTATCCCATTATCCTCGAAATAAAAGAATAAAATGAAAACAAAATAAATAAATAAATAAATAAATAAATAAATAAATAAATAAATAAATAAAGGAAGAATGGAAATAAACACAATGACTGACAGCTTGAGAGGGAGTCAAGTCAAGTCTCATCAAGTCAAATTCTTTTATTTCGAGAATAATGAGTAAGCACTCATGTGCCTTTTATGCATCCAGTCCCTGCCCTTGTCCGGGATCAGATCAAGATTATAAAAAAAAATCCTCTAACTAAACAACAACAACAATAATGAACCGAAATCCAAAAACAAGAGACCACAACCAGTAGCAAACAACAGACAAGAAATAGAGACAGAAAGACAATGATAAGGTAACAAAAATACACACACTCAGAGAACAAAAATTAAGAAATAAACATCAAATGATGATTATGATAAAGAAAATAGGCGCTAATAAGTAAGAAGCAAACAAGAAAACATAGCGAGGTAAGCAACTGAAAACATCATTCACCACCATCTATCAACAAAACAAGTCATAGAAATCATCAAGAGAGAGAGAGAGAGAGAGAGAGAGAGAGAGAGAGAGAGAGAAGAGGAGAGAGAGAGAGAGAGAGAGAGAGAGAAGAGAGAGAGGAGAGAGAGAGAAGCCTGAAAAAAAGAAGAACAGGAATGTACACACAAGAACAAAATGAAACTCGTGAATGAAAAAGTGATTATGGTAATGACACAGGAGGAGAAAAGATAAAGAAAAAAACAAGAAGAAGAAAGATAGTTACTAATGTAAAACAGATAATGAGAAAAAGAAGTAAACACCATCCAAAATAGCCACAACAAAGAAAAACCCTGCCTCAGTAATAAAAATGAGAAACAAAAAAATAGAATGGAAAGACATACGGAGAAACAAGAAGAAAAAGAACATAAAGACTGTGATATAGAGATGAAGAAGAGGAAAGGAAGGCAGGAAGGAAGGAAGGAGGGAGGGAGGAAGAAAGAAAGAAAGAAAGAAAAAAAGAAAGAAAGAAAGAAAAGGGAAAAATAAAGACAGACAGAAAGAAAGAAAATGAGTAGGAGGAGACGAGGAAGCAGAAGAAAAAGAATGCAAAGAAGAAGAAGAAGAAGAAGAAAGAAGAAGAAGAAGAAGAAGAATGCAAAAAAAAAAGAGAAGAAGAAGAAGAAGCAGAGAAGAAGAAGAAGAAGAAGAAGAATGCAAAAAAAAGAGAAGAAGAAGAAGCAGAAGAAGAAGAAGAAGAAGAAGCAGAAGAAGAAGAAGAAGAAGAAGAGAAGAAGAAGAAGAAGAAGAAACCTCCAGCAGATAACTAATGGGACAGCTTACTGATTGAAGGGAAGCACAATTCGGACTGTGATCATGCATATTTCATCCTCTTCACACTGCGCACACGCGTGCGTCTGTGTGTGTGCGTGTGTTTGTTTGTGTGTGTGTGTGTGTGTGTGTGTGTGTGTGTGTGTGTGTGTGTGTGTGTGTGTGATGTGTGTGTGTTTGTGTGTGTGTATGTGTGTGTGTATGTATGTGTGTGTGTGTTTGTGTGTGTGTGTGTGTTTGTGTGTGTCTGTGTAAGTGTGTGCCTCCGTGCGTGTGTAAGTGTGTGCATGCATGTGAGTGTGTGTGTGTGTGTAAGTGTGTGCCTCCGTGCGTGCGTGTGTGCTTGCATGCAAGCGCGCATATGTGGGTGGGGGGGGTCTGCACTTTGAGTCTGAGGGAACTAGATGACCAACAAAAACAAAAGAAAAGAGATGAGGCAACGAGTTGAGAGAGAGAGGGAGAGAGATAGGGAGAGAGACTCAGAGAGAGAGAATGAATAAATGAATGAATGAATGAATGAATAATCTTTATTTTTCAAGGGTTACAGAGTAAGCATTATATACTTTTTTTCATTCGGCCCTTGCCCTGATCAGGGAATAAAGCTAAGAAACCCCCTCCCTACCCCTACATACCAGCATCACCACCAGCAGCAGTTCAAACCAATATTTTAAAAGAAGAAAATGGGATACATTCAACAAAAAGCGTCATCATAACTGGATACACTGATAATTATTTAAACAAACGTGTGTGTGTGCGTGTGCGCGTGTGTGTGCGTGAGTGCGCGCGTGTGTGTGTGTAAGCGGGAAAATAAGCAAAGTAGGCACAAAAGGGGAAGAAGAAACCATACATAAAAAATATATGTATTAAAAAAACACATTTCTATATTCAAATGGTAAGAATACAAATTCAATCCAACATAACCAAAACACTCCTCTCCACACAGAGAGAGAGACAGAGAGAGAGACAGACAGAGAGAGACTGAAGGTGTCATTGTCCTCTGCTAGCCTTGCCAAAAGGACAGCGGTTCATTTTTAATCGGTTTAGGATTCCCGCAGACATTCATGTTTATATGGAGAGGAGCTCGGCCTCTCTCATGCTCTGCATGCTCTCTTTGTCTCTGTCTCCGTCTCTGTTGTCTCTGTCTCCGTCTCTATCTCTGTCTTTCTTTGTCTCTGTCTCAGTTTGTCTCTGTCTCTTTCTCTGTCTTTCTCTTTCTACCTCTCTCTGTCTCTGTCTGTCTGTCTGTCTGTCTCTGTCTCTGTCTCTGTCTCTGTCTCTCTCTCTCTCTCTCTCTCTCTCTTTTTTTTTTTTTTCTGTCAGTGTCTCTTTTTCTCTCGCTCTCAGAAAGACAGAGAAAGAGAAGAAAGAGTGCCAAAATAGGAATAAAAGATGTGTATAGCAAAAAAAAGAGAGAAAAAAACCACTACCAAACGAATGAGTCTTGAAT
>CM060320.1:71530248-71537748 GCA_030674155.1 Stramonita haemastoma | reverse complement strand
CACATGACTGCGGTCAGTACACACGGCACCTTAAATCAAAGAGCGAGACCAGAGAAAAGTCCAGACGTCCATTAACGGGGTTTTAGTTCAGTTCCATGTTGCGTGAAGTGGTATCTCTGATATGGCCTCCACGGTCCATTGAACGATCGAGCATCACTCTGTGTGTGTGTGTGTGTGTGTGTGTGTGTGTGTGTGTGTGTGTGTGTGTGTGTGTGTGTGTGTGTGTGTGTGTGTGTGTTTGTGTGTGTGTGTTTTCTCTGTGTGTGTGTGTGTTTCTCTGTGTGTGTGTGTGTGTGTGTGTGTGTGTGTGTGTGTGTGTGTGTGTGTGTGTGTGTGTGTGTGTATTTGTGTGTGTGTGTATTTGTGTGTGTGTGTGTGTGAAAGAGAGAGCGCTACAAATACAGAGACAGAATATTAGAGCTAAAGACAAAATGAGAGACACAGAAACAACAGACAGACAGACAGACATACAGACACAGACAGACAGAGATGATACAAACTACCATAAAAGTAATTTAGTGTATGGAAACGGGGGAAAAAAACTTGAAACAGAAAAAAGAACGATTTCATGAATGAAAGTGATTGTGGTAATGAAATGAGATCAGTACAAAAACGGGGCATACTACAATGAAAAAGTGGACATCCTAGCAAATAAATGAGCAAAGGGTTCATTGGAGGTGTCACATTTAGTACTCCCATTTTCACTTCAAGAGTGTTATCATATTGTAATAAAATCACAAGAAAAGTTATTTCAGTGCGAGGAAATGAGGCTCGGGTGTCTAGGTGCTCACAAAGAACTACGTAAATTTGAGTCTTTTGTTAAAACTCGAGAACGTGATGTATATTGTTCAAAGTAAATTGTTTCCCTAGCTTGTAGATGGAAATTGAATTGCTTTAAGACAAAATATGTTGGAAATGTTTTTTGCATATGCGGTAATGATATAACAGTAGATCATGTACTAACATGCAGCAGCTTAAAAGGGCATATTCCCGTTTTGATGGTAAATTCTCCATCAGCTATCTTTAACAATCTGTCACTTAGGTATGACTTTTTTAGATCGCTGATTCATAGTCCAGTTGGTTTGTTATTGTGATTGCTTTGGACTCTAAAGATGCTCTAATCGGATTTTTTTTTATGTTTGTAAGGGTGGGTTGTTTTTTTTTTTTTTGGGGGGGGGGTTTATTGTTGTTTTTTTTTTGGGGGGGTAGTATTTTTCCTGTACTCGGTATTTGTATTCCTATTGTTGTTTATTTTTGTTTGGTCTTGGGGGGTGAGGGCTAGGAGATGTTGCTGATTGTAGCTGATTTTTCGCAGTTATTGTTAGGTATTCCTGTTCTTTTTCTGGGAGGGGTATTTTGTGCTTTCTTATGTGAAATTAACTATTTAGTTATATTTTTCATTGGAATTACTGATTTTGTTAGAGATTGTTATTACTGCATTTCCCGTTTTTGCTTACTGTAGTTCAATATGTTTGTGACAAAAAGGTTGGGTTTTTTTTAATTTACTTAGCAAGTATCGACTCCCTGAAATTCTTTATCCCATACATTGCCAACTACACCCTCTTTTCCTGACACTCATACACCACCCCCCTACTCCCCCCCCCCCCCCCCCCCCCCCTCCCGTCTAATATCACAATTTGTGAAAAGACGTTAAATGAATTTGAACGGGGCAAACAATTAAATCAAGTATCCCTGATAGCAAAAGAAGGACAGGGTGGGATAGCCTAGTGGTTAGAGCGTTGATCTCATCATCTGACGGCCTGGGCTTGAGCAGCCACTAAGACATCCGTTCTAGGGGAACTTTTCCCCCAGAGCTAATATTTATAATATTTATATCAGTAACATCACCCCTCTCTCCAAAGTTCTTTGGATGAGGCTAAAAACTGAGGAAGTGTTGCCAGTGCACACAGCATTTTCACCTGTAATGTTGAAGGTGTCCCATAACCTATGTGGTCGTAGGGGAGCGAGGTGCCAGAGACCTCAGCTTCTCCAGGGGCCAGCATGTTGAGGGCGGCGCCCGTCCCCTCTCCCTCGCTGCTTTACCTTCCCTGACCCTAAAGAGCGCAGGTACCCATTTACAGCTGGGGGAACTGGGGGAACTGTACTGAAGCCAAGGCACACAAACGGTCACCCACCCCATTAGTAACTACGCTCGATGCTGCTTAACATTGGCTGGGGGAAAACGAGCGCTCTGACCACTGAGCTATCCCATCCCCTGGAACACTTGTGTGCACGTTTAAAACCCCGTTCCGACTTTGAAAAGAGTACGCCATTGCTTCCCAGTAGGAACAGATGCCAGAATTTCAATAAAAATGCCAAAAAGGACATGCATACTGGTGTCATGCATATACATCCTCCCCGAATTCGGAGTGCGGCTACCTTAATTGTGGGTGAACGGTGGCATACGCAAAAGTCACCGAGGGTGAAACCTCAAGTGTTGTGGTGGAGGAACGGAACAGAAAATTAATGAATGAATATATAAGGAAAGATAGAGAGTATTGTGAAAAAGAAAACGTATGAATTTCCAAAAATAATAGCACAGAGAGAGAGACAGACAGACAGACAGACAGACAGAGAGAGAGAGAGAGAGAGAGAGAGAGAGAGAGAGAGAGAGAGAGAGAGAGAGAAGAGAGAGAGAGAGAGAGAGAGAAGAGAGAGAGAGAGAGAGAGACTTTGTAAAAAAAAAAAAGGGGGGGACAGCTTACTGATTGAAACAAAAGCAGCAGTATGACTGTGGCCATGTATTTTTCAATACCACCAGAGAGAAGAGAGAGAGAGAGAGGAGAGGAGAGAGAGAGAGAGGAGAGAGAGAGAGAGGAGGAGAGAGAAGAAGAGAGAGAGAAGAGAGAGAGAAAAAGAGATTTAGTATATAAAAAAATAATAATAAAAAACCCAAAACAACTAATAGGACAACTTACTGATTGAACAAAAGCAGAATTATGACTGTGGCCATGTATTTTTTATCGTCTTCACACTGTGTGTGTGCATGCGTCTGTGTGTGTGTGTGTGTGTGTGTGTTTGTGTGTGTGTGTGTGTGTGCGTGCGTGTGTATCTGTGTCTGTAGTGAAGTGTTTGAGAGTGTTTGTGTGTGTGTGCGCGTGCGCGTGTGTGTTTTGCGTGTGTTTGTTTGTGTGCATATATGTGTATGTGCGTGTGTGTGCGTGTTCGTGTATAATGTGTGCTTGTTAATGTGTGTGCGCGCGCCGCGTGTGTGTGGTGTGTGCGTGTATGTGTGTGTGTTTGCGCACACGTGCGTGTGTGTGTGTGTGTGTGTTGTGTGTGTGTGTGTTGTGTGGTGCGCGCGCGCATGTGTGTGCATGTGTGTGGTCTGCACGGTGAGTCTGAAGACTAATTAATACCTGAAGTGGAATGACAGACAAAAGGATGAGGAAAAGAGCAGAAACGAAGAGCGGACAGGAGGGAAGAGAGCATCAGTGCTGTCTGCCTAGAAACCAAGCCATCAGAAGCAGGGGGCAATTTGTCATTAGCGTAATATTCACAACCACATTTTCATTTGCAGAAAGATTCTCTGTCTCTGTCTTTGTCTCTCTGTTTCTCTGTCTGTCTCTGTCTCTCTGTCTGTCTCTGTCTCTCTGTCTCTCTGTCTCTCTGTCTCTCTGTCTCTCTTCTCTCTCTCTCTCTCTCTCTCTCTCTCTCTCTCTCTCTCTCTCTCTCTCTCTCTCTCTCTCTCTCTCTCTCTCTCTCTTTTAGCTTTATGCTCAAATCATACGATTGGTTGATTTATTCACCAAATTTTGATTTCCATAGCTTTATACTAGAATTATACGATTGGATTGATTGGTTGATTGATTCATTTTTTTTGTAAGAGGGCTGGATGAAAACAAGCCACCATTGTGCTTAATCTTTTCCCTCAATGAAAATGTTCATTCCATTCATTCATTCATATCATTCATTCATTCATCATTTCTCTCTTCTCATTCTCTCTCATTCTCTCTCTCTCTCTCTCTCTCTCTTCTCTCTCTCTCTCTCTCTCTCTCTCTCCTTCTCTCTCTCTCTCTCTTCTCTCTCTCTCTCGTATGTGTGTGTGTGTGTTATACATATATATAAATATTTTTTTATATTATGTATGTATGTAAGTAAGTATGTATGTATACAAGATATATAGATAGATAGATAGATAGATGTATGCATGTGTATGTTTGTGCGTGTTTGTTGTGTATGTGTGTGTTTCTCCCACCCGCCGTTAAATTTCCTGTTATCTTTGTTTGTATGTTTTTCGTTCCATTAAGACGGAGAGATAATCACAGCACGATTATAGAGAGGATTGAATCATCATGTAGTTACAATGATAAAGATTTTAGGTCATGCCTCGTTTTATAACCTTTCCTTGTCACTGTACATGCATCAATTTAATCATATGACAGGGGGGGGGGGGAGAATGGTATTAGCACAATATTCACACACACACACACACACACACGCACACACACACACACACACACACACACACACACACACACACACACACACACAAATAATAATAATAATAATAATAATAATAATAATAATAAATAATAATAATAATAATAATAACAATAATAATAATAATAATAATAATAATAATAATATTCGTAGAAAGATGAATTTATTTTTCCTTCCATGGATAAACCTCCGTAGTTCACCAATGGGGAAATGTTTGTGTATGTTACCGTTTTCTTTTCCCTCCACCATTTAGAGAGCTCCATTCCGACACGGGGATAAAAGGGGTCATTTATTGGTGTCTGTCTGTCTGTCTGCTGTTTGCCTTCCTATGTTTGTGTGTGTGAAGGTGCACTTCCAATCATGCATCCTGTCGTAGAAAGCGAGGAAAACTGTATGAAATCTACATCACCAAACCTAAATGACCAAATAACCAAATAAGCGGCGTGAACATTATCAATCGTCCTTAAAAACATGAAACTAAACCAGTTTTTGAACCTTGGATTTCAAATACTGATGATTCCTGAATTTGTTTCCTCAAAATCCAATACAGGGTATTTCGATTATCATTCTAAATTATGCATATCCTTTTACTTTCAAAGCAGCTTATGCAAATGCATGCACAGAAAAGTCAAAGACGCTTTTGCATGCGCTCTCATGGTCGAAGTATTTCAGACAAAAGTGGTCATTACTACAAGATCTGTCAGCATTGATCAAAGTACCTGTCTCCGGTAGAAGACCTAGCAAATACCCTAGATATCATCCAGCATGTTTTCCCTGTAAACTCCTCTATGAATATTCCATTGATCTGACTCCAAGGCGCATTTTATCGGGCATTTATCCTGATCCCATATATCAGGGAAAATCGAAAATCTCTTCACCCTCACACAGGTGCAGTGGCCGTTGAAAATGACGTCACTAAGCCCTGGACATGATTGGCTTGCTGATGCCGCGCTAAATTGTTTTCCCGATATTGCGTCTGCGCACTAGGGGAGTTCCGCTTTGGGACCGGGAGTGATTAGACTGCAGGGGACGGTAGACGTGGGTGGGGGTGGAATAGGTAAGATGGGGAAGAATAGGGGTGAGGGGGGTGGAGGAGGAGGCATAGACCAGCTGATGTCCTGGCCTGTGTAGCCTGATTTGATTTATAGTTTAATATCGAGGATAATGGAATAAGCACTCTTGTGCATTTTTCATCCAGTCCCCGTGTGTATGCAGTTTTGTAAATGTCTTCTGTTCCCACTGGCACACGATGGCTTACTCTTACGAAAAGCGGAACAGGATTTAACGAGTGCGCAAGATGTTCTGCGTGCGTTCGCACACGGGGCCTCGGTTTACAGTCTCATCCGAAGGACTTTTGGGGGGAGTGAAGTCAGCACTAATGTTAACTCCAGGAGAAAAATCTCCTCGACCGGACTCGAACTCGGGTCGTCAAATAACCAGCGCAATGTTCTGACCACTAGGCTATCCCGTTCCCACTGTGTGGCCTGTGTGGCCTGTGTGGCATGTGGACTGCTTGCTTCTTCCTGGTAGTGGACATGTCCGAGATTTTTTGGGGCGATTTTTTTTTATTATTCATTTATCTAATGTCGGCCAAAAAGAAAATGGAGTCAGAAACGAATCACATTCTGATTGAAATGAGCTGTCAGAAAAGATCAAGATGGGAAGGCGTGGTCATTTATTGATCGTGCTAAAATTCTTATGAGTAGAAACTCTTTTATATTTTTTTTTTTGGGGGGGTCAGTAAATATTCTCCTCTCAAGGAGTAGATTTGCTGAAGTAAAAAAAGGAACATTCATATCAAGGTAATGTTGATATCAATGCACAGATCAAGTCATGATGGACAGCGATCTATAAAAAAATAATGCATACATAATAATATGAAACACAGACACAAACAGTGAGTAGGAATCATCGAGTAACGGACAGATACGTGGACTTTTCTTTTATCATCATGTTGATTACGTTGTTGTTGTTGTTTTTTTAATACAATAAACGCACATGTAAAGGGAAAGACAGATATAAAAAAAAGAGACAGACAGACAGAATAGATAGACAGACAAACAAACAGACACACAGACAGAGAGAGACAGAGAGACAGAGACAGAGAGAGCAGGGGGGAATGAGAAGAAAAAAGATACGAGAAAAACGAGAGAATGGGGGAGAGAAGACATAAGAATTGGAGAAAACCTTTATTCAGATTAAGTGTACACAACTTTTCCCTTTTACCCCTTGTCTCGGCAAAAAACAGAACAATATCACGTGCAGTATCTGGGGATGCAAAATGACACAAAAGTCATGACTGTGTGTGAAACAGAAGGATCAGGAGAGAAAAAGCTGAGGGGAGAGAGAGAGAGAATGACATGGGCAAGGGGACACAAGAGTTGGGGAGAATGTCATTTTATAGGCTTCGTTAGCATTTGAATTCATTGAACTGTTAAAATCATGCAGACTAGACAGAAAAGGAGAGAGAGAGAGAGAGAGAGAGAGAGAGAGAGAGAGAGAGAGAGAGAGAAGGGGAGAGGAGAGAGAGAGAGAGAGAGAGAGAGAGAGAGAGAGAGAGAGAGAGGAGAGAGAGAGAGGAGAGAGAGAGAGAGAGGGAGAGAGAGAGAGAGAGGAGAGAGAGAGGAGAGGAGAGAGAGAGAGAGAGGAGAGAGAGGAGGAGAGGGAGAGAGAGAGAGAGAGAGAGGAGAGAGAGAGAGAGAGAGAGAGAGAGAGAGAGAGAGAGGAGAGGAGAGGAGAGAGGAGAGAGAGAGAGAGAGAGAGAGAGAGGAGAGAGAGGAGAGAGAGAGAGAGAGAGGAGAGGGAGAGAGAGACAAAGAGAGAGGGAGTGACAGGGAGACAGACACACACACACACACACACACGCACGCGCACACACACACACACACACACACACACACGCGCGCCACACACACACACAAAACACACACACACACACACACACACACACACACACACACCACACACACACCACACAGATGGACATGTAGACAGAGAATTTTATTCATTTCAAGAAGAATGGAACAAGTATTCGTGTGCTTTTGTTTTTACATACAG
>CM060320.1:71520248-71522748 GCA_030674155.1 Stramonita haemastoma | reverse complement strand
TTGTTCTTATTGCTGTTGTTGTTGATGTTATTGTTGTTGTCCTCCTCTTCTTCTTCTTCTTCTTCTTCTTCTTCTTCTTCTTCTTCTTCTTCTTCTTTTCTTCTTCTTCTTCTTCTTCTTCTTCTTCTTCCTCTTTGCTTTCTTCTTCTTCTTCTTCGCTCTCTTCTTCTTCTTTGCTTCTTATTATTTTTTGTTCTTGTTTTGTTGTGTTGTTGTTGTTGTTCGTTTTTTGTTTTTTCTTTCATTCTTTTTTTTCTTCTTGATCTTCTTTTTTTCTTATTTTTGTTCTTCTTTTTTGCTTCTTTTCTTTTTTTTTTATTCTTCTTCTTCTTCTTCTTCTTCCTTCTTCTTCTTCTTTGCATTCTTTGTATTCTTCTTCTTTTTCTTCTTTGTGTGATGGTTTTGATTTTGTTCTAGATTTTGGGGCACTGTTGCTTTTTGTTGTTGTTCTTTTCTTCTCTATTTTTGTTAGTGGGTTTTTTAGTGGGTTCTGACTTTGGGAGCTGTAGTTTAGTTGCGTTTTGTTGTTGTTGCTGTGGTGGTGGTGTTTTTGTAGGCTGAGTTTCTTTAGGGATTTACTATTTGGGGATTAGAGGAAGGGTATAACACTTGTTTACATTCATCACATCACACCTGTTGCAGTGAGCAAAAGCTCTCTTGTAAGGTAAAAGTGTTTTGTTGTGTTTTGTTTTATTTTGTCTTGTTTATGGTAGTTATGATTTGTTTAATGAAAGAATCCTATCGTTCGATAAAGATGAGTTTTGTTGGGAAAAAAGATCCTATCATTTGATAAAAGTTCCTATCAAAAAATCTTATCTTGTGATAAATATCGTATCATTTGATAAAGACCCTATCGTGTGATAAAGACCCTATCATTATTTTGATAAAAGATCCCCTTTTGTGATAAAGATCCCATCGTTTGATAAAAGATCCTATCATGTGATAAAGTTCGTATTTTTGACGGAAATGTTATCGTTCTATAAAGATCCTATCAATTTAACCCACGATAAAATCCTTGGTACTTCCCAATAGAAGAAAAGGAGGGCCATGACTTCATTGCATTACACATTTTTCTTTCAACTTCTGTCACTAAGTGTATGGTTTTTAACATCGTTGTGGCGATAGAGCACGATAAAGGCTTTGTGTTTTCAAAGCATAAATCTATTGTCTTTTCAATGATAGAAATATGTTTAAAACAAACTAAAAACGGGTTTCCTTGACCTAGTGATTTCTATTAAAACAAAACGTGTTTCCTGGACTTGGTACTTTAGAACTAACAAAGGAGATATTGTAATAAAAAATATGATTAAAACAATTCTTTTAAAATTCTGAACAATAAGACAGGTTTCCTTGACTTCAGGTTTCTTTATCATAACAAAATTTGTTTTTTTCCTCAGTAGAGGTAAAGGTAAAGTGTCCCATAACCTGTGTGGTCGTAAGGAAACGAGGCATCACAGACTTCAGCTTCTCTAGGGGCCAGTATATTGAGGGCGGCGTCCTTCTCCTCTCACCAGCTGTTTTACTTTCCCTGATCCTAAAGACAGCATATATCCATGTACAACTGGGTGAACTGGGGGACTGTACTAAAGCCAACGCGCAATCGGTCACCCATCCACTTGGTAACCACGCTTGATGCGCTGTGAGTGCTCTACCACTAAGCTATTACGTCCGCTTAGTAACTTAAGCACAACAAAGCAGGCTTTCTTGTGATTGCCTTACCATTCTTTCACCATATTTTTATGGTGTACTGGGGCCTTCATTAAAAAATACAGGGTTGACAAAACTCCGCTGAAAAGCTGTATCGGTGACTTTGCAGAAACATGTTTTATTTATCAGACATATAAAACCCGTCTATGAGAGTTTTGCCTTCATTATTTCTTTACTGAAGTATTTTCAGCAATAATGTTGTTTAAGTCCTTTGCCTTGGTCGTCTTTAGGAGAAGAGAACCACAGTTTTTTTTCTGGCATCAGCCACTTGAAGATAACTTCTCCTGTGACCTTAATGACTTAAAGATAACAGCAGCGTTGTCATTATATGGCAAATAAACAGAGAAGTGTACACACGACATCCAGACAGGAAAAAGATGAGGGATGGCGGAACGTTGGCGCAACACTCTCTAATGCAGTTCTAGCCCCTGTCTGGAGTTTACCTGGGAAATGTGCCGGGCCGATAAACGATGTGCATTACAACACAATACAAAGTGACATAATTCAATAGCATAAGAAGGATATAATATAATATCATTATCTATAAGGGGGGGGAAAGAGATAGAGTATAACACAATACAGAGCGATACAATGCAATAGCATAAAAAGGATATATATATATAGAGAGAGAGAGGAAAGACAGACAGACAGACAGACAGACAGACAGACAGACAGACGATATAGATAGATAGATAGATAGATAGATAGATAGATAGATAGATAGATAGATAGATAGATAGATAGATAGATAGATAGATAGATAGATAGTAGATAGATAGATGACGATACGACG
>CM060320.1:71482748-71515248 GCA_030674155.1 Stramonita haemastoma | reverse complement strand
CTTTGTAGACACATTCATTTGGGGGGTTAGGGAGCCTAGTGGTTACAGCGTTGTGCTCCGATCTGACGGCCCGGGATCAAACCACACCCAGGCACCTGTTCTAGAGGCTCCCCCCACCCCATCCCCCACCCCTTACCATCAGTGCCTACTCTCTTCCCCCCAAAATACATTCAGACAGGCCTATAAACCAATGCCTTTTGTGCAAACACTATGAAGAACATCTTGTGCACACGTTAAAACCCGCTCTGTCTTTCGGAAGAGTAGACCATGCATGCTAGCAGGAATAGATGAAACTGCATATGTTTATACATCGTTCCCGAAGTCATGATGTGGGTACCTAAATGATGGGCCGAAAAATAAAATGAATACAAAAAAAATCTTACCATTGTAAACCTGCGGAGTAAACGCGAGGAACGAAAAAAAATAAACAGAAAAAAGAGAATGATTATACTTCTGCTTATTTGCTCAAAGAGTCATCACACAGGCACCAAAACGTAGTTTGGATAGATTGCTTGCTCCCTTAATAACTATGTGTGTAAGATGCCAGAGACCCAATGCTCTGAAGTTTTCATTTCAACCCTTGGGTCACTTGAACCTGGCAGAGCCCATCTTTCTCCAAAAAGTAGCAATATGCATGCTGGGTTTGCTTGATACACATTTTTTGCCACTGTCCTTAGGCTAGAAACTCCAATGCTCACCAAAGTGAGATTTTGCCTCAGCAACCATTTTCTTTTTTTACCCACAGTGAATTTAGGTAGCCACATTCCAGCTCCGGGGATACTTGACACAATCAAAAACAACAAACAACATTTAAAAATCCCACCATGCAAAAAACCAGTACATTTTTTTTTGGATATTAAGGAAACAAAGCACACAAACAAAGAAGGTGAAAAACAAAAGATTTTGTCAGCCCTTAACTGACCAAGGGAAAAAGCAGCAATAAAATATAATTATTAGCTATGGTGGGACCCGTCTGTGTAGTTCATCAGGCAAAAAAACAGTATATCTATGTTTAATAGAACGGAAACAAAGCATACAAACAAAGAAGAAAAAACAAAGATTTAGTCAGTCCCTTAACTGACCAGCAGGCTAGGGGACAAAAGCAGCGATAAAATAAATCAGCTATGTGTGGGACCCATCTGTGACCATGCGTGTAGTTGAGTAGACAGAGACAGAGAGAGACAGACAGAGACAGACGAGACAGACAGAGAGACAGGACGAGACAGAGAGAGAGACAAAGCAGAGACAGAGAGAGACAGACGGACAGACAGAGAGATGGAGAGAGATTGAGAGAGACAGATATATATGTATATATTATATGATATGTATATAGAGAGAGACAGACACAGAGAGAGAGAGACAGACAGAGAGAGAGAGGGGGAGAGAGAGAAAAACAGAGACAGACAGACAGACAGACAGACAGACAGACAGACAGACAGACAGACAGACAGACAGACAGAGCTAATAGCGTGATCGCAGCCTCTTGACTTTGGCCTGTCTTATCCTGGCCGTTTGGGTCGATGGACAACGGCTTAAATGAGGGGAGGGGGGTGGGACGGGGGAAGGGGGAGGGGGCTTAGAGTTACTGCCCAGTACCACTGGGTCATCAGCTGACCGGCTGTCCTGTCCTGCCCTGTCCTGTCCTGTCCTGCCGACTGTCTTGGTCATGCTGTGTGTCCGTCCTTGCTGAACTTTCATGAGGTCAGAAAGTCAGTGGGGATGGTGAGGGAATTGTGGGGAAAGAGTGGGGTGGGGTGGGGTGGGGGGATGGTTGAAGGAGTAGGTGGTGTGGATAAAGCTGGTTTGTTTTTTTTTGGTTCTGTTCGTGTTGTGCATGTCTGCCTAAATGCTTCTTCCCATCTCTGGTTTTTGGTATTGTAATGGGGGTTTTTTGTTTGTTTTTGTTGGTTTCTTTGTTTGCTGTTGTTGGTTTTTTGTTGTTGTTGTTTGTTGTTGTGTTTTTTTGTGTGTGTTTTTTTTAGGGGGGGGGGGGGGCTTTTCTTTTTCTTTCTTTTTTGTTTTTCTTTTTTATTTATTTTTTTGTAGGGGGGGTACTTTGCTTTTAGTCGCGCTGTGTCTATGGTTAGGGCGTTGACTCGTAATCTAAAGGTTGCGGGTTCATCCAGCTTTCGTTATGGGGTTGTGCCTTGGAAAAGGCACTTTACGGTTATTTCTCACCCCCAGGTGTAAGGGTACAACCTGTGTTGGGGGTTAACTGCGATAGACTGGGTCTATCAGAGGGGGTTATGACTCTCATCGCTTAAGCACAGAACGGATAAGCACGCCTGATAGCTAGCTGGGCAGCTTAATTTTTTTAACTACTGTGCTTTTTCTGTTTATTTTCTTTTGCTGTTTTGGGGGGTTGGGTTTGGTTTAATGTCTTGGAGGGGTGTTTTTTCAGTATGCTGGTAATCTGTGTGTGTGTGCATTTGTGTGTCTGCGTGCGTCCATATACACGTGGTATTTGTGAGCGTTATTTTACACATACATCTGCACATAACTCTTATTTGTAAACACTGTATACATAAACACACACACCACACACACACACACACAACACACACACACACACACACACACACACACACACACACACATACAAAGACATACACACGTTGTGTGTATCTACCCTGGCACGCATTAACACACTGTGTTGGTGTGGTAGGTCGGAGGCCAAACAAAAACTCCTCCCTTCTCCGTCAGCACACTACTAGATCCCACATGCGTGACTACAGCCCACAACAAGGGCACCCTGCCCACACCGCCCAGCCTCCTACATCTAACAGGGTCCCGGGGCAAAACGAGATGAAGCCACATCCAGCTGAAATGGCCCTCTCTCGTGAGAGGAGCAACTTCAGGGACAAAGACCCTTGCATACAGGTTCTGCCTCGACCCCACCCTGCCAAAGTTGGACAGAAAAACAAACCTCTGGTGGTCCGTGTTTCCCGGTTTATTTCTGTATATCCATTTTACAGCTAGATAGGTCGTAAACTTGTGTCTCTGAGACACAGAGAGAGAGAGAGAGATCCCCAGAGAGTCGTCAGAAAATGACTTTCAAAAAAGAAAAAGGAGAGATAGAAAGATAGAGAGAGTGTAGGGTGAATCTGTTGGGGAGGAAAAGTGGGTTAAAGTAGAAGTGCAAACACATTTGGGGTGTATGAGTAAATTTAGATGAACTGCACGGCTATGACAATTATGGAAGCCGGGATTGGCGTTCTTAGTGTTATAGGGGACGTGTAGGTAATAAAAAGTAAACAATAAGTTAAGAAAAGCATATGTTAAAAAAAAAAATAATTAAGGTGTAAATAACCTAGGCGGTCATAGGGGAGTAAAGTATCAGAGACCTCAGCTTCTCTAGGAGCCAGCATACTGGAGGCGGCGCCCATCTCCTCTCCCTCGCTGCTTTACCTTCCCTGACCCTAAAGAGGGCAGGTACCTATTGACAGCTGGGTGAACTGGGGGGGCTGTACTGAAGCCAAGGCACGCAAACTGTCACCCATCTAACTGAAGAAGAGAAGAAGAAGAAGAAGAAGAAGAAGAAGAAGAAGAAGAGAGAAGAAGAAGAAGAGAAGAAGAAGATGAGATGATGATGATAGATGATGATGATGATGATGAGATGACGATGACGATGACGACGACGACGACGATGGTGGTGGTGGTGGTGGTGGTGGTGGTGGTGGTGGTGGTGGTGGTGGTGAACAAGAAAAAGAAAAAGAAGACGAAAAACAAGAACAACAAAAAACAGAAGAGGGAGAGGGAATCAGATAACACACAGAGAGTTATCAGCTAGCTCCGTCCTTACATACAGCTGGGTCCTACACTAGGTGCTGAAGCAGAAGCTGATCACGGAACAGTGAACATCATCACACAGGTGATAACATCTGTAAGTGACCGGGACACTACCAGGGAAGGGGGATAAGGAAGTGAATGGGATGAGGGATCGATAAACAGAGGCGGGATGTGTGTGGTGTGTGTGTGTGTGTGTTGTTGTGTGTGTGTGTGTGTGTGGTGGTGTGTGTGTGTGTGTGTGTGTGTGTGTGTGTGTGTGTGTGCACTTTTACTATGCGCACACGCTGGTGCTTGTGTGACGGGGATGGGGGAGATATAAAGATAAAGGTTCTCCATAACCTATGTGGTCTTAGCGGAGCTAGGCATTAGAGATCTTCGCCTTTTTTTTAGAGGCCAGCATGTTGAGGGCGGCGCCCATCTCCTCTCCCTCACTGCTTTACCTTCCTTGACCCTAAAGAGGGCAGGTACCCATTTACAGCTGGGTGAACTGGGGTAAATAAACTGAAGCCAAGGCGGCAAACTGTCACCATCCACTTGGTATCTAGTGCTCTGACCACTGGGCTATCCTGTCCCTTTGCCACTCCAATCCAATCCAATGATGTTGCTTATAGCCCCACCGACCACATGGGCCATAGCAGGGCTATCACCTCGTACATTTTAAAACTCGTATTAAAAGTGTGCGACTATGTACAGTTTCAAACGAGGTATAAAACCAACTCAACTGTCCTTGCTTGTATCGACGCCCCGGTCGACCATAAGGGTCAGCCCAGGACGAGCCCCCGTAGACTACTACGTTGACATTCTAACCACT
Organism: Stramonita haemastoma; assembly: GCA_030674155.1. Classification (NCBI taxonomy): domain Eukaryota; kingdom Metazoa; phylum Mollusca; class Gastropoda; order Neogastropoda; family Muricidae; genus Stramonita; species Stramonita haemastoma. The sequence continues at coordinate 71,510,648 of CM060320.1, read as the reverse complement.
TGGCTGTGTCACCCTGGGTATAGAGAAAGTGCAAGAAAGGTGCAGTAAAAAAAAAAAAAAAAAAAAAAAAAAAAAAAAAGAAATGGGGGGGGGGGGGGGTGGAATTGGGGAAATCTGTGTCTGTACATGATTGCATTAGAGACAGAGCGTAGTAACAGGGGCTGACAGTTTGGTGTGTAAGGGTGGCGAGATTTAGTGACAAAGTGTGAAAATCTGTCTGATTGTCTGTCTGACTGTCTGTCTGTCTGTCTGTCTATTGTATGTCTGTCTGTCTGTGGGGACTAGGCACCATTACGGTAGTTGTGAGGAATAATCTGTTCTCTTCTGCTTCTTCTGAGGATGAGTGTGGCCTCTGTGCGTTTGTCTGTGTCTGTCTGCCTGTCTGTATGTCTGTTTGTTGTCTGTCTGTATTCTGTCTCTGTCTCTCTCTCTCTCTTTCCTTCTTTCTCCATTTGTATCAGTTATACCCCTCCCCACTTCTCTCTCTGTGTGTCTCTCTGTCTCTCTTATTCTCTCTTGTCCATATGTCCTCTGTCTCTCTTCTCTCTCATTTGTTCTCTTCTCTCTTGTCTATCTGTCGTCCGTCTGTCTGTCTCTGTCTGTCTCTGTCTCTCTCCTCTCTCTCTCTCCTTGCTTGCCTTCCTCCCCCCCCCTCTCTCTCTCTCTCTCTCTCTCTCCCCACCCTCCTCTACCCCCCCTGTACAGTGGTGAAGTGCCAAACGGTGTCTGTAGCCAGTGACCACTATCAGGGCCCATGTCTCTTCTCTCTCTCTCCCTCTCTCCCCTGCTGTCTGATTGCTGGATGCTGATTGGCTGTGAGATGTGCGCAACTCATGAATAATTCATCGCCATCATCCTTCTTTCTCTTCCTCTTCCGCCTCGTAACTCAAGGCCAGAGGCAAAACATAGAGAAGAGAGGGAGGGGGGAGTGCGGGCCTAGAGAGAGAGAGAGAGACAGACAGACAGACAGACAGAAAGAAAGACAGAAAGACAGACGGGACAGACAGATGAGAGACGAAGACGGAAAGAGGGAGAAGAAAGGAGAAAAAAGAGAGGGGGAAAGGGAGGGAAGGGGAAGAGACAGAGACTGACAGGCAGACAGACAGACACACACACACACACACGCACAGACATTCATACACACACACACGCACAGACATCATACACACACACATACACACACACACACACACACACACACACACACACACACACACACACACACACACACACACACACACCCCAACACACACGGGATAGGATAGCCTAGTAGTCAGAACATTACGCTCGCAATTTGATGACATGGGTTCGATTCCCTTTCGAGGAGATATTTCTCATGGAGTTAACATCAGTACTGACTCTGGTCTCCCAAAAAGTCCTTCGGATGAGACTGTAAACCGAGGCCCCGTGTGCGATCGCAAGCAGAACATCTTGCGCACAGGTTAAATCCTGTTCCGCTTTTCGTAAGAGTAGGCCACTGCGTGCTGGTGGGAACAGATGACATTTACAAAACTGCATACACACGGGGCTTCACCTTCACCTGTCCCGTAGTCGCGTGGACTCTTCAGTTGTGGCCCCACATACAGGGACAGGATGTAAAAAAGCACCAGAGTGCTTATTCCACTATCCTGGATATGAAAGAATAAATACATGATCAATAAAACACACACACTAAGAAAACAGCAGGGCTGCTTCTCGACCAACACTAATCCCTGAATGAATAAGTGATCGGTGTCTATCTCGAGTGGCCTGTATGTCGCTTTTTCACTAATACATAATGTTGGGAGGCAGGCGTACAGTCCTGAAAAATTCATCACCCCTCTTCCTCCACTTTTTATACAGAGTGGAGAAGAGAGGAGGAAGTGGGTGGTGGTAGTAGGAGAAGGAGGGTTTTTTGTTTTGTTTTTGTTTTGTTTTGTTATGATTTTGGTGAGGGAGGGGGTGTTGTTGTTTTTGTTTGCGGTTTTTTTAGAGGTTTTTTTTTTGTTATTTTAGTTTTGCTTTGTTTTTGTTTTGTTTTGTCGGTGGGTTTTTTTGTTTTTTTTTGTTTTAATTTGCTCTGCTTTTTCGGGGGAAGGGGGGGATACAGAAAGAACTATCCTTTGTTTTAATCTACGCTTAGAAGAACGTCTCACCCGAACTGTGTAAATTGGTGATCCCTGTTTGGTTCGTACACTGTTTTCAGAATGAAATAAGAATCCTGTATTCATGAAAAACTGAAAGCTAGATACGTAAAGTTAATGAACATTTTTTTAAAGAAAGCTAGTATATTGCAGAACCATACACAAAGACTCTAGCTTTATAAAAGTCTTTTTCCCAAAATATCATTTGTATTTTCCAGCTAAATATATGTGGACTCTCTCTCCCTCTCCCCCGGCCCCTCTCCCCCCCTGCTCTCTCTCTCTCCCCTCTCTTTCTCTCCCTCCCTCCCCTCTCTCTCTGTCCTCTCTCTATCTCTGTCTATCTGTCTCTCTCCTCTCTGTCTCTCTCTCTCTGTCTCTCTCTCTCCTCTCTCTCTCAGTTACTCATCAAAGAACATTATTCAAGTAAAACAATACGTTTCGTGTAGTACAATACCAAGTTAGGATTGGAAAACAATGTTCCCGTCCTTGCATTGTGCTTACCGAGTATGTCTTCCTTGGAGGAGCACGAGCTAAGCTACAGTTTTTTGCCGCTCTGTATGTCTTCACTACTGATTGTGATGTACGTGTTTTGTGAGATTAAGATATTTATTTATTTGGATTCTTTTAGTTCGAGGATAATGAATAAGCACACGCACGCTACTTTTTTACATCCTATCCCCGTGCGGGGATGGGATAGTTCAGTGGTCAGAGCACTCGCTTTTCCCACAGCTTAGGTTAAGCACTATGGAGGTGGTTACCAATTGGATGGATGACAGTTTGCGCGCCTTGGCTTCAGTACAATCCCCCAGTTCCCGTGGCTGTAAATGGGTACCTACCCTCTTTAGGGTCAGGGAAGGTAAAGCAGCGAGGGAGAGGAGATGGGCACCGCCCTCAACATGCTGGCCCCTAGAGAACCTGAGGTCTCTGATGCCTCACTCCCCTACGACAACATAGGTTATGGGACACCACAACCCCGTGTGTATCAGAGCCAGTCCCATATCAGGCCACCATCACCTCATCATCACCCACCCACTTCCACAACGAGGCAGACGGACAGACAATGGATAGACAAAGACAGAAATGTTGGCAAATAAAGACTCGAAAAAAAAAATGCATACGAAATCAATGACAGCAGAATTTAAAAAACCTTCCGCCCTCCACCCCTCACAGTGTGTCTTCCTTTTTTCTGATGTCATCACATTGCTTCTTTTATTATCCCCCTTCCTCTTTCTGCCAGTTCTGTCACACATAAAAAACCACCAGGCACGTGTTCTGCTCAATGAACCAATCAGCAAACAGATTACAGTCACGTGCTGTGACGTTTGGCGCCAGGCAGCAAACAAGGGGGAAGTAAGTAAGGCGGTTAGCGGGAAACGAGAGCCGCGTTCTGTGGGAGCCGTGTTGTCACACCTTCACTGGCTGCCCAATCACATCAGTGTCTGATGTCCCCACCACCACCTCCCCACCCCCCTCTCTCCACTCCCTCTCCACCTCCCCCCCCCCCCCCCCCCCCCCCCCCCCTGTCAAGCCCAGCAGGAAGCGATTGAGACACAACAAAGAAGGCAAGCAGGAAGAGATGAGGAGGAAAGAGGAGAAGGCATCAGCTAGGATTTGCCCAACATCATTATTCTGTAGAGAGTTAACCCTGCACAGCAGCTGACGTCTCCTTTCTCCTTTTCTTTTCTTTTTTTTGGACAACCTGTTGTGTGACAGTCACGTGTTGTTCAGATTTTGGGTTAAATCCCCACAAGGCTGGAAGGAGGATTTAGGATTTGTGGAGGTTGGTTTGGGTTGTCTGGATAATCCTTTCTGTGTTCCTGTCAAACCCATACTGAGTTGTGATCTGCAAGGACATCAGATCCAAGACACATTGAGAAAATTCCAGTGTCTTGTTTTGTCTTTAGTGGCTAATGCTTCAATGGTCTCCAACTGTAGTTTGGGTTATGATGATTCTTTATACAGAGCGGGACTAGTGGCTGAAGGCATCGTTGAACCAGTACCTTCATCAGTGCACTTTTATGACCCGAGTTCGATTCCCGTTGGAGATGATTTTTTCCCCTGGAGTTAACATCAGTGCTGACTCCACTCTCCCCAAAAGTCTTCGGATGAGACTGTAAACCGAGGCCCCGTGTGCGAACGCACGCAGAACATCTTGCGCACACGTTAAATCCTGTCCCGCTTTTCGTAAGAGTAGGCCATTGTGCGCCGGTGGGAACAGATGACAATATTTACACAACTGCATACACACGGGGACTGGATGAAAAAAGTACATGAGTGCTTATCCCATTATCCTTGATGTAACAGAATAAAAAGTAAAAGAAAGAAGAAAAAAGAAAAAAGAACTGAGGACAATAGCTATGCATTGCTGATTCCAGGGGACAAATTTCACTCAAGCGAACATGTCATTGACGAATCAAACCTGCATCTTCACATTACCATCAGAGCGCGAGTTAGACACTAAAGCCACCAGGAGTTTCTGCCCCATACTCTATATAAAAAAACCAAAACTTTAAACGATGCAGGAATTAACCAGGCTTTCAAAATTTAAATCTTTTAACCCCTATTGGCGTCCGAACGATGGCAAGCACATTCGCATAAGCATAAGCCTTACAGAAATTGGCTTTGAACTACTATCAATTCCAAAAGAAACTGGAAATAAATTGTTCAGCATGAAAAAGAAAAGGCAAAAAGAATTTTTTTTTTTAAAACAATGAAAATAACAGTCATTTTAAATACTTTTACATCCATGTTTTAAACATACAATTTGGGTTGAGCTTCTGGGAAAATGCACTCATGTGAGACAGAAAACACAAGCGTGCACTTTTCCTATGCAATAGTGTACACTCGAATTATCCACGTTCAAACATGTCATGCCGAAGTCGGATGCGCTGGGCTTGACCATGTCAGGCGCTTAACGGCAGCGCAACGTTTTTTCAGTCAAAAACATGACAGACAACAATAGTTGCTGTCTGAGCGTTTGAAGAAGAAGAAGAAGAAGAAGAAGAAGAAGAAGAAGAAGAAGAAGAAGAAGAAGAAGAAGAAAAGAAGAAGAAGAAGAAGAAGAAAAGAAGAAGAGAAGATGATGATGATTGATGATGATGATGATGATGATGATGATGATGATGATGAGAAGATGATGAAATAGAAGAAGTAGAAGAAAAAGAACAATAACAAGAAGAAGAACAGAAGAAGAAGAAGAAGAACAAGAACAAAAATGACTAGATGGATGATGATGAAGAAGAAGAATGAAAGAAGAAAACAAGAACAAGAACAAGAGGAACAAGAGGACCAAGAAGAAGAAAATAATTATGTGCGGTTCCACAATTGAGTGCAGGACTCAGAATCAGAAGATCATAAGTTCGATCTCGTGTAAGGTTTTGTTGAACAGTTGAGTAAAGAACACCAAGTCAGAACGTTCATCCTTTCGACACTACCCATCTAAATGTGTGTGTGTGTGTGTGTGTGTGTGTGTGTGTGTGTGTGTGTGTGTGTGTGTGTGTGTGTGTGTGTGAGTTTGTGTGTGTGTGTGTGTGTGTGTGTGTGTGTGTTGTGTGTGTGTGTGTGTGTGTGTGTGTCAGTGTGTGTGTGTACTGGCATCGTGTCCCTCCTCCCTCCTCCCTCCACTCACTTACACTCCCAGTGCCAGGGAGGAGCTGTCTTCATTGTGTGAATGACGGAAGCAGAGTGGACGTAACCTTGTCTTATACTTGGCAACCCTCAACCCCACACATGAATAGTAATGGAGTTATGCAATAAAGATTAAATACAGACACCGAGAGAGAGAGAGAGAGATGAGAGAGAGAGAGAGAGAGAGAGAGGGGAGAGAGAGAGAGAGAGAGGGAGGGGGGGGAGGAGAGAGAGGGGAGGAGGAATGAGGGAGAGAGAGTGATGGAGAGAGAGAGAAGTGAGAGGAGAGGAGAGAGAGGAGGAAACGAGAAGAAGGAGATGGAGAGAGAAGAGAGATGACGAGGAGAGAGAGAGAGAGAGAGAGGGGCAGAGAGAGAGAGAAGAGAGGAGAGAGAAAGAGAGATAGAATGAGGGAGAGAGAGTGAGAGAGAGATAGAAAGTGTGAGAGAGAAAGTGAGAGAGAGAGAAAGAGAGAGAGCGAAAGAGAGAGAAGAGAACACTGAACACTGGAGGAGAGAGAGAAGAGAGAGAGGCAAACACTCAGACAAAGGCAGCTGGGTAAACGAAGAAACGACTATAACAAGGCAGAGAAACAGGAACTCAACTACCTATATACATGGAGGGTCTACGGGGGACACGCACAAAACAGGAAAAGCAGGCCAGCCAAACAAACAAAAACATACTAAAGAATAAAACGACCTGACGGACAGACAAATACAAAGTATTAGTTCGGAAAAACGTTGGGATTTTTTAACATTATTCTGTTTCCACATCTCTGGTTTAAAACAATGTACATTTTTGATGCCAAAACAAAAAAGATTGTTGGAAAAAAACGTAAATAATAGTTGCTTTTTCATTGAAAATAAAAGCAAGCAAGCAAGCTTGCATAGAAGAAAAATACAATACTGTATTCGATTGTTGAGGGAGCAAGGCATCAGAAACCTCAGCTTCTGTAGAGGCCAACATATTTAGGGCGGCGCCCATCTCCTCTCCCTCGCTGCTTTACTTTCCCTCACCCTAAGGAAGGCAGGTATCCATTTACAACTGGGTGAACTCGGGGACTGTACCAAAGCCAAGGTGCGCAAACAGTCACCCATCCACTTGATAACCAGGCTCAAGGCTGCTTAACCTTAGCTGGGGGAAAGCGAGTGCTCTGACCACTGAGCTATCTCCATCCCCTGCAAATGATGAAAACAGACAAAAACAGACACATGCATTTAGAAAGGTATTCCGACACTAAAGAGAAACAAGATGGGAAAAGTTGTAAAAGAAAAAAAAACAAAAAACCCCATGAACACACATTTTAACCTCTAGTCCTGGTTATTGATACACATCTTTTGTAAAAGAAAAGCCAGAAAGGCCAAAAAGAGAGAGGGAGCGAATAAAGAGATGTTTTTTTTTAAATTCTTTTATTGAGGAAAAATTAGTAAAGGAAAAACAAGTAGTGAAGGAAACATTTTTTATTCTTTTATTTCGAGGTTAATAGAAACAGCACTCACATGCTTTTTTACATCCTGTCCCTTTGTGTATGCAGTTTTGTCAATTTTGTTTTCTGTTCCCATCAGCACACAATGGCCTACTCTTTCAAAAAGCTAAAGAGGATTTAACATGTGTGCAAGATGTTCTGCATGTGTTCACACATGCAACCTTGGTTTACTGTCTAATCCAAAAGACAAGCATTCAGACCACCACTCATGGTTTAATGGGCGGGTAGTGGGGACTGTGATGAAAGCCTTCAATCAAAAACCTGACCAGTCTGAATGATATAGTGTGGGATGGTGATGAATGCCTGCCAACCAATCGTCAAACCAGACCATATAAACTATGATATAGGGTGGTAATAAGTTCCCATCAATCAACAGCCTGACAGGTCCATAAATGGTATGAGGGTGGAGCCAACTTCCTGCCAATCAGCTGACATATCCATAAATGGCATAATGGGTGGAGCTAGATGCGCTGTCAATCAACAGCTGGTACAGTTAGTGTTTGCTCTTTTCTGTCCCCCTCCTCCCCCCCTGTCACAAACACTTCCCCAGCCAGAGATGAGTGAAGACAGAGGGGGAGACTGTTGAGGTGATGGCGGTCAGTGATAGAAAGAGAGGGGGAAATAGTACTGCTCATTTGTGGTCATTTGTCATTTTCTGGGGGTTTTCCTTAACTGTGCTTTGCTTTACGTGGGTTGGGGTGTGTGTGTGTGTGTGTGTGTGTGTGTGTGTGTGTGTGTGTGTGGTATGTGTGTGTGGCATGCATGTTTGCATGTGTGAGAAAGAGTGAGAGAGAGACAGAGCACGTGCACGTGAGTGTCTGTGTGTGTGTTTATTTCCTCTTTTTTTGCACAATTACCCAGATAGAACTCATTTGCTGACGTGAGTTCCGGCCGCTAAATGTATATATCGAGCACATAGGACATCAATCTGGCGTCTCATCTGAAAAACTAGCACTCAGACCACTACTAGTCATATTCCAGAGAAGGTAGGTGAGGGAGAGCAGGGGTCAGACTTCAGGCTTTCTAGACCGATGCGGTGCCACCATACCACCAGACCATTTCTCCTCTGTACACAAACTAACTGGCTGTATTGCCTTGCTTTTCTCGTTCTCCTCTCGGTTCATGTTCATCGGTATTCCCTGTCAGCTCGATACCGATTTCATGAAAGCCCAGACAGGCAGCCAGATTGATAGTATGGCTCATTTGGTCTTTATCGTACCGGGTTGGTTTGGGTTAATTTTCTTTCATAGGGAAACTGGTTTTAGTGAAACTGTAGATAAGGGATTTTTGTACTTGTGATTGAGAAACTCTTACCTCCCCCACCCCCCCCCTCCTTCTCTCTTCCATTCTCTTTCTGATCCGACCCTACTTAGCTGATCAACAAAGCTTTTTAGATGGCGGTTTCTTTTTTTAGGTCTTGAGTTTTTAATATTTGTGGATTTATATGAGTGCGTGAGGACAAAATAGCACTCTGGTGAGCGCGTGCACAGGCACGCACACACATACACACACTACAACACACATATACTGCACAACTCATATACTGCACACACATACACACAGACACACGCACACACACACACACACACACACACACACACAAACACACACACACACACACACACACAACACACACACACACACACACACACACACACACACACACACACACACACACACCACACACACACACTTCCGTCTAATATCACAATTTGTGAAAAGACGTTAAAAGAAATTGAACACACACACACACACACACACACACACACACACACACACACACACACACACACACACACACACACACACACACAGGTAAGAAGAAAAAAGGGCGGATGGAGTCTGGGGAGAGATCAGACAGCTTAGCGGAGAATGGGGGAAAGCCAGCCCTGTTCCGGTGCCCCCTGTCTGCTCTGCTTGATTATTGTCTAGTTTACTCCCTTCGTTCTTCTTCTTTATTCTTCTTCTTCTTTCTTTTCTTCTTCCTCTTCTTCTCTTCTTCTTCTTTCTTCGCATTCTTCTGCTCTTCTTGCATTCTTCTCTTCTTCCATCTTCTTCTTCTTCTTCTTCTTCTTCTTCTTCTTCTTCTTCTCTTCTCTTCTTCTTCTTCATTCTTCTTCTTGCTTCTTCTTCGCTTCTTCTTCGATTCTTCTTCGCATTTTTCTTCTTTCTCTCCTTCTTCACTCCTCCTTCTCTCACCTCTCTCTTCTCTCTTCTTCTTCTTCTTTGCATTCTTCTTTTTCTTCTTTCTTCTTCTTCTTCTTCTTCTTCTTCTTCTTCTTCTCTCTTCTTCTTCTTCTTCTTCTCTTCTTCTTCTTCATTCTTCTTCCTTCTTCTTCGCTTCTTCTTCGCATTCTTCTTCGCTTCTTCTTCTTCTTTGCATTCTTCTTCTTCTTCTTCTTCTTCTTCTTCTTCTTCTTCTTCTTTTTCTTTTTTCTTTTTCTTCTTCTTCTTCGCATTCTTCTTCTTCTTCTTCGCATTCTTCTTCTTCTTCGCATCCTTCTTCGCACTTTTCGCATTCTTCTTTGTTTCTTCTTCTTTGCATTCTTTTACTTCTTCGCATTCTTCTTTTTCTTGCATTCTTCTTTTGCTTCTTTCTTTTCTGTGCTGCTTCTTTGCGTTCTTTTCTTTTTTGCATTTTTTCTAATTCTTTGCATTCTTCTTCTTTGCATTTTTCTTCTTTTTGCACTTCTCCCTTTCTTTCATTCTTCTTTTTTTCCATTCTTCTTCTTTGAATTCTTCTTCTTCATTCAGTTTCATGTTAAAAGATCACAAATGTTTTACTTTTCCATAATTGTAAAGTTATTGACAAATCACTCGGTTTCTATTCTAAAAGAAAGATGGAGGAGAGAGGAGAGGAGGAGGAGGAGAGGAGGAGGAGAGAAGGTGGTGGTGGTAGAAGGAGGAGGAGTGAGAGGAAGAAGAGAGAGAGAGAAGAAGAGAGAGAGAGAGAGAGAGAGACAGCAGACAGACAGGAGACAGACAGACAACAGACAGACGACAGAAACTGACAGACATGACAGCAAGGACATGACACAAGGTGAGACATGGACAGACAGATTACATGTCACACACAGACAGAGATATATGATGCTGATGCTGCTGCAGTAATGATCATGATCATGATGATCATTATGATTATCGTCATAAGTGTCTTGTTTTTGTTTGGAAATACGCAGACGCTATCACAGTTTGTTTTTTGTATAACAAATTAGAAACCTAAAACTTAAACCATTGTGAAAACGAACGTGAAATTCACCAACTTACCCTTTTGTCTTCACATGTAGCTATTGTACTTATGGTACAGTCCTAACTCGGTTTACCTCCGCTGGGACTGTATTACAACCAAAACCAAAACTCTTGAAAGACATGTTTAACGATGACCCAATCTGATGACTGAACTAAGATGAGCAACGCAACGCACGCACCACGCACGCTCGCGCGCATCGACACAGCAGCCACATCCAACACAACATCACAAACACACACACACACAACACAACACAAACTATCCAACACCATCACAAGCAACACAATACAAACCTCTTCTGCTTTCGTAAGAGTAGGCATCGTGTGCGTGGGAACAGATGACACTTACAAAACTGCATACACACGGACTAGACGTAAAAAAAGCACATGATGCTTATTGCATTATCTCGATATAAAAGAATAATAACAATAAATTAAGATTAAATAACATACACACAATACACATAATCAATCAATCCCTCAATCAATCATGACAAACTTTCTCCCCCCTTTGCTCTGTCCCAGGGTTCGGGATGACGACACCAGCGGACCATCCCGGGCAAGATCGTGCTGATGTTCTACGGCTTCTTCGGCTGCGCGGGGGCCATCCTGTTCTTCAACCTCTTCCTGGAGCGTATCATCACCTTTCTGGCCTACATCCTGCGCGCGCTGCACGAGCGAGACCTGAGGAGAAAGGGGCTGAGCAAGGACCAGCGCAACAGGCGGCGGGACTCGGAGGGCTCTGATGACGACGATCAGCTGGACTCGTGGAAGCCGTCAGTGTACTGGGTGATGCTATTCTGCTGTTAGGAGCGCTGGTGGTGGCGTGTGCGCTTCTACCATGTACTACCCGGTAGAGGACTGGACCTACTTCGAGGCGATGTATTTCTGCTTCGTCACCTTCGCCACCGATCGGGTTCGGGGACTACGTGGTGAGTCAGAAGGCGACCTACTCCAACGTGCACCTGTACCGCCTAGGCAACTTCATCTTCATCGTGCTGGGCTGCTGCTGCGTCTACAGCCTCTTCAACGTCACCTCCATCATCATCAAGCAGGTCCTCAACTGGCTGCTGCGCAGGCTCAACTGCCAGTGCACGTGCAGCCTGAAGAAGCCGCCCATGACGCGCCGCAACGCCATCACGCCGGGGCACCTGCACCGCGGCAACAAGGCGCCCACTGTCACCGTCACCGAGACGGACGCGGACTCGGACTCGGAGTACCGGCGCAACTCCGGGGAGATGATCTCCATGAAGGACTTCCTGCAGGCCAACAAGATCTCGCTGGCCATGATGCAGAAGCAGCTGTGGGAGACGTCACAGCGGGGCCGCGGCAACAACAACAACAGCGGCTTCCAGGACGGCGTGGGCCCCTGGCCATTTTGAACCGAAAGCTGGGGCAGGACGAGTTCGATCCCTCCATATGACGTCATGACGTCCTGGTTTCCGTGTTTCATCTGCTGTCGTCACGTCTGGTGACGTGTCCCTGGAGAAGGGTGCGGTGTGGTCTGTACATGACGTGTGCTGACGTCACACGGTGTAGGAGATAGCAGTGTGAGGGATTCTCCTGTGTGAGTGTAAGTGTGTTGAGTTGTGCAATACACAGGATGGCAGTAGAGCCTTGGGATAGACAGATTCTCTGTGCAATGAAGTCACGCTATGCAACATAATTATGGAAACAAAACGTGGGTGGTGGTGGAGATCTCTAGGTTTCTGGGGAAGCTCCGATCCATGCAGAAAACTGTTTACCTTCTGTGGGATCTTTGCGTGTTTCCTGCTGAAGCTCAAAGGTCTAGAAAAAACATGGTGATGGTCTCGAGTCGTTTCTTATCAAGCAAATTTCTAAACACATTCCTTAAGACAACGACACTGAACAGAAAGCATCTGCCTGATACGCATTCGTAGCCAGAAAAAAACAACGTTAATCTTCAGGCTGAAAATTTGGGACTGGTTTTCATTCAAGCTAAACTGAAGCTGAAGTTTAGTGGGTAAACTCGAGATCTTAAAGTTGGTATATGTGTTGCTTGTCACTGGAACCTGAACTCTCGCTCAGAAAGAGGGGATGTCTGTTACTGAGTGATATGGTAGCATGCTTCGGTCAGTTCTGCCTGGACACAGTCTCTGTGGCCTGTTGGGGTACAGAACAACACGATCTGAATCGGTCCATCCCTGACCTATGAAGCCTGTCCACAAGATACAATATTACTGGGAGTGAAGACTGGGGTTTTCCAATGATGTTCCAGAACTGATTGTGTGCATACTGTGGTCCTATGCTCTTGCTCCAGAGTTTCCGTTCCTGTGCGCAATGCAGAGTCGGTCAGTTTATCGGTGTCCATTTCTGTCCTGAGCTTTCTCTTCCTGTCCGGTTTCCCACAGAGATCAGAAGATACTGTTGGGAAAATCTCGGTTTGGAATGATTACCTAAAAAACAGAGAAACTGACCTCATTTACACCACGTCATAAGGGGGTACACGTCTTTGTTATCTAAATCGTCACAGTGAGCTAGAACACTATGGGACCTCTATCCTAAACTGGCACACAGAGGATAGATAGTACGTGTATGATTCCCTGTGGCTGGCTGGGCGTTAAGCAGCAGGGATGGAATATGGGCTTGTGGAGTATGGTACTGAAGCACTTCTAAAGAAAAGCTCCACTGTGGAAAAAGCTAAGAGAGCAAAAAAGGTTATGAGATGTCTTTTTTGACAGTCATGGAAAGTGGGAGCCTTGCAAGATCCAGAGACCAGCAACAGTGTACACATCTCCGACCTGTATCATGAAAACAGAAACAGACCTGGAGGTTTCTGTATCAAAAGGTCATTGTACTCAAACGTCACAGACAACATGGATGTGATAATTACGTCTGTTCCGAACAATGACTGTGAACAGGAACAAAGGAACACCCCTGTCATACACCATTGCACAGCTCAGGAATTTCGCTGGCGGAAATGTGTTCTGTGTCTATCTTATGGAACAGGATCATGGTGATGAGTCCAGTGGTAACTTCGACCAACAATGTTGTATATGTACTCGATTCTTACAGAGACCATCGGCATCGTGATTTCCTTGGGGTTCTTTTCTGCAATACATCATCACAGAAAGAGGAGAACCCCGCTCTATTGGCTCAGATGTATGGCCACTCCACAAGAGAAATCACGCACTGTTTGATGCCAAGACCGACTTGCAGCAAATGCGCCTAAAAATAGTTGTGTGTGGTAAGTTGTGACCACAGATAACATGGTTAATTAATGACTTTGATCCTGTTTGCTTCACACAGTATGGAAATGTGTCCGGTTGCTATGTTCGTCGCAAAACAGAAAAAACCAACAATCAACACGAAACCCATTCCATAAACCTGATGTTTTTCCCTCTCTCCTAGAAACAGGTCCTTTTGTTGGTTTTGTTTCTTCTTCCTCGACCCCTTGAGTGTCATCGACATCTTTCTTCAGCCAGCCAGGAGGCTGAGGCAATAGAAGAAAGAATGGATGACCGGTGTGTGTGTAAAAATGGATTTGTTTTATCGCATCCTGGTGTAACGACGTTGGTGTTTTCGTGTGTGTATAAAAATGGATTTGTTTTATCGCATCCTGGTGTAACGACGTTGGTGTTTTCGTGTGTGTATAAAAATGGATTTGTTTTATCGCATCCTGGTGTATCGACGTTGGTTTGTTTTCTTGTGTGTGTGCTATCTTGATGTCACGTAATCGTACCTTCTTCACCGATACAGTGCCCAAGCAGACCAGTGTAGTGTCCACTCGCGGAAGGAGACGAGGAAGATGGGGGACCTGTGGCGGTGTTCTGCCCGCTGTCTGTCTGTCTGCCATTGATCAGTGGCGTGTTTAATGACCGAATCCTCGGCTCGCCGATTCTCCTTGCCCTACAGCGCACTGTGTCAATGGCGGTCAGGGGAGAAGAAAAACACAACAGCTAGCCGTCTGCCTGGTCATTGACGTATTGCCAGAACACAACAGACCGTCTGGCCTTCTCCAAATTCGGGATGATCTATGGAGTCTGAGGGATCGCCAAGGGAGAGAAACCTCGATGGGGGAGTGATGGTGTTGTGTCCCCTGTAGCGCCGCGGTCCTGTCTGAGTATCGAGCAGAGCGGACATGTTGGGAATGGAAGTGTGTCTGTCTGTCTGTCTGTCTGTCTGCCTGAATGTCTGTCTGCCTGAATGTCTGTCTGTCTGGTGTCCTCCCGGCCTATGCCCTAGCTAGGTGAAGGATTCATGTCACACAGTACAGTTGGGTGGTTTTTTGTTTTGTTTTGACGTCTTTCAGTCACTTCTTTATCTTCTTCTTTCCCGCTTTTTTGTAAGAAAATGTTTAATTTACTCTTTTTTTGTAAAATATGTAAAACTCATACCACACAAATGCGTCTTAGTTTCCTTCTCTTTTTTTTCTTTCTCAGATTCGTGTTCTGTTTCTATTTCTCCTACTACTCCCCCCCTCCACCCCACCCCCCACCCCTCTTCCCTGCCTTTTCTTTTGAATTATTTTTTTTCATCCCCCCCCCCTCCACTCCTCTTTCTCTGTGGTTGATTTGAGTGGATTATTTTTTTTGTAATTAGTATTGCACATTTCTCTCCTCTCTCACCCTTTCTCATTTCCATCCATTCCCCGGACCCTCGTCACATCCCCACCCCTCTCCTCCCCCAAGCTCAGGAACGGTACAAACCATAGTGATGTTGATGATGCACCTTCTCCGTGTCACAGTGTTTGCTTTTTCTTTTTCTTTTTTGTGTTAGTTCCTACACAGTGTGGATGCTTGTCCTCACTGAATATTTCCAAGTGTCTTACTGTCGATAATTATAGTTCCGGGCCGGACCTCACACGCTAACTCACCCCATAGGTTTTGTGGTTGTTATGTTGGAAGTGTTGGGTTGTTTTGTGTTGTGTTTTTTTTGGCCAAACAGAACTAGTGCTGCATTCCAGTTCCTCTTCACAGATGCTCACGCGCGCGTCAAGAACTGTCTGGATTTCTGGTCCTGTCTGGTCTCTCACTCTTCACACAGCTGAACTGAGAACTGGACTGGCGGGAAGTGTGTGGTGAAGTTTGAGGCTGAAAAATAAAGACAATCAGACACCAGACCTAAAGTGTGCCGAGTTAGAGATGCTACGAAGACGTCGGGCCTATAACAAATAAGGAGAGATGGAGGATGGGAACCATGTGGTCTGTGTATCTGTGTGTCTGTGTGGCTGTGGATGCCGAAAACCTCAAGAGAAAAGTGTGGGCGGTCAGAGACTGTGCCAAGAGAAACAGACTGTTGTCCAGTCCTCTCTAGTTAGGGGTGCAGACAACAACAGTCACCACAGCAGAGTGAGCTATGTAAAAAAAAAAACAAAAACACGAATCTCTGGGAAGATATAGATAGCACTTTCATTGTGGATTATGCATGTGTTGATATGATGCTGTGCGTGTATGTGTATGTGCGTGTTTTGTGGCGCGCGCGCGCGTGCGTGTGTGTCCGTGTGTGTGTGTGTGTGTGTGTGTGTTTTGTGTGTGTTGCGCGTGTGTATGTGTGTGTGCGTGTGTGTGTGGTGGTGATGTATGTGTGTTGTGTTGTGTTGTATGTGTGTGTACGTGCATGCGCGTGTGAATGCGTTAACAGTCATGTTTGTGATCCAAAAACCAACATACAAACGTTGACCTAACTCTAACACCAGTAATAGTAGTAGGCACCCATCAGTCTCAGAAGACTATGGAGTTGCGCTCTAGTCTTTTGAGCGCAAAGCCTGGGTAAGTAAGTATGGAGGGAAAGCTGTTACCCATGCAGCAGACCCCCACCCCTCTCCACGCCACTGGAATGATCCATTGGAAAGGCAGTGACCGATACGAATGGTTCCAGTACCAGAACATATGCCATATACAGCCCCGAGCCGCCTTGAGACTCCAACTCCCCGATTTTTCCTCAGGGATGGTGTCTAAACACAACATCTCTATGCATGCTGGTTTTGTTGGGTTTTTTTTAATATAAACAAACAAAAATCAACAAGAATCTACCAGAAAGAGAACAGCATGTCCACGTGTGTGGGTTTTGCTGACTACCCGAAAGATAGGTTAGAAAAAAACAATTTGTCAGCACATACAAGAAAGCTGACCACTCTGTACCCAGCATGCAAAAACGAAGGGCTTTGACACCGCCACTTGAGGTAGGCTGGGCTATGGGAGAGAAGTGTTTTCATCAGAATCATCCAGACAAGGGAAGGCTTGGAGAGCAATGGGTATTTTAAGAGGTTGTGCTTTCTGGAGAATACCATCATGATTATACAGAAATCAACGATACTGACAAGCCGATTTACTTGTGTGTGGAGTCTCTGTACGTGTGTGTGTGTGTGTGTGTGTGTGTGTGTGTGTGTGTGTGTGTGTGTGTGTGTGTCTGGTGTCTGTGTCTGTGTCTGGGGTGTCTGTGTGTCTGTGTGTCTGTGTTGTGTTGTGTTGTTGCTGTTGTTGTTGTTGTTGTGTGTGTGTGTGTGTGTGGTGGTTGTGTTGTGTTGTTGTGTGTGTGTGTGTATAGATGTGTACGCGTGTGTCTTCGTTTAACGTCTATCCACAGAAAAGAGATTTTAGACAGCTGTGTTATGATTTGTTGTTTCTGTATGTGTGTGTGTGTGCGCGCGCGCGCACGCGCGCGCGTGTGTGTGTGTGTGTGTGTTGTGTCGCGTTGTGCTATGTGTGTGTTTGTATATGTGTTTACGCGTGTATGTTGGATGCATGCAAGCGGTTGTGCAAACATAATGCGCAAAATAAACATGCTTGTGTTCATAATTTGTTGATTTTCCCTGTGACAAGCTGAAGAAGAAACTAATGATGACCAAGATGATGATTTTCCGGGAGGGGGGGGGGGGGGGGTTGCTAATGTGTCAGCAATTATGCAATCACGTGCACTCTGATGTCCAGTCTGTACACAGTGTGTCTGTATCGACTTTCGTGAACAGTTACTTTGTATTGGATGATCTTGAAATGTGTACAGCTGTTATTCAAATTTTGCCCACATATTCCTTGAGATTGTGTAATCAGGTTTTTTTCACGAATTGCAAACAGTTTTGTTATAAAGAACTACTGCAGAGTGTGAGCGTTAACTTCTGTGTGAGTGTTCTTTCGATGTTATATCAAACGTTTCCAGAATATACACGTTTTTGGTATTCTTTGACACCATTCCAAATGTATTTTCATTCTTCATTATCTTCTGATTCCTACACTTTGAATCGATATAATGCCCTGGGGACCACTTGTTTGAAAACTGTGTTTTAGGATGAACCAGGACTGGGTGATACATACCTGCTGTGTTTGCTAGTTTTTTTCAAGATTGCTGTGTTAGCTTGTACGACACATTCCAGTTTCTGTTTATAGACAATCTTCACCAATTACTTTGTGCACCAAAGAAGTGGTACAGTTGTAATAAATCTATACACGATCATTCTTTTGCTTCTGCTTTTTAATATAGATTTTCTTGTGTTCACAAACTTTTCACAACTTCAAGCAGAGTTTTAGTTTATTTTCTTTTTTTGTTTTTTTTTAGTCCAACAAACAAACGCGTCAGTTTTTGCTGAGACACAACAAAAAGGAAACAGTAACGCCTTAAAATATTGCGGTTCTAAAATAGACATGAGGGTATGATAGTACAGAATGTTAAAATCATAAGATTGTTCGATAAGATGTCATGATATGGTCGCAAAATATACATGAATATCAATAAAACAAAACACGAATAATTATAGTTACATTTTGTATGCCTTATCTGATGGGGTTAAGAGCCCTGTGTGTTATTTATGATACAAAAAACGATAAAGCAGACATGTATGTGAATGGCAGCCTAACATATGATATTTACACAGAGACCCATTCTCTCTCTCTCTCTCTCTCTCTCTCTCTCTCTCTCTCTCTCTCTCTCTCTCTCTCTCTCTCTCTCTCTCTCTCTCTCTCTCTCTCTAACGTGTACATACGCACTCACAAACACACAAACAATCAAGAATAAAAATTAAGTCAAATCCAGCCTCGCAAAAAAGCACACGCAAGCACGCTCACAAGCACGCACGCACGCACGCACGCACGCTCGCACACACACACACACACACCACACACACACACACACACACACACGCACACACACCACCACCACCACCCCACCCACCCACACACACGCACCACCCCCCACACACACACACATACATGCACCCCCCCGCCCCCCCTCCCCCCCCTACACACACACTCAAATCCCCATTGATTATCAAGCGCGACAATGACAAGTAGCCAGCATATCCCTACTGTGTGTTTTTGCTGTCAAGTAAATCAGCCCCCTGTTGATCTCGTTAGAAAGATAGCACAGGAGCCGCGTGTTGGCTGATTCTGCGTGAAAGACTGAAGCCTTTCGCTTCGGTGGCAGAGTGGATAAAACGAAAACAAACACAAACACAACAGAACAACCCCCCCCCACACACACACACACACACAGGCGCGTGCACGCACGCACGCACGCACTCACACGCACACACACACACTCACCAATGTCTGCAAGAGTGCCGGTTTTTGGTTCTAAAACACACACACACACACACACACACACACACACACACACACACACACACACACACACACACACACCACGCACGCACGCACGCACGCACGCACGCACGCACGCACGCACGCACGCACGCACGCACACAAACACACTCTGCAACACACACACACACTACACACACACACTACACACACTACACACACACACACTCTAACCCCCCCTCACCCCCCCTCACCCCCCCTCCACCCCCCCCCCCCCCCCCTCAACCCCCCACAGACTCAAAAGTCTGCGAGAGTGCCTGTCTTTGGTTCTGTGAGCATTCTGCATACAAGCCTTCCGGGGCAATGGCGCCATCATTTCTTATTAACACATCGCTGTCAGATCAATGCTGGCTTCACACCACACCACACCACACCACATCACACCACATCACACCACACCACATCACACCGCTGTACCGCTGGGTCTGTGGCCTGCTGTGTGTGCTGCGGTACAGAGCCTGTGGCCCATTCACAGACCCTGTCCATTTCACGGTTGGTCAATGGACGGGAACTCTCTCCTCTCTCTCTCTCTCTCTCTCTCTCTCTCTCTCTCTCTCTCTCTCTCTCTCTCTCTCTCTCTCTCTCTCTCTCTCTCTCTCTCTCTCTCTCTCTCTCTCTCTTGAGTTTGTTTGTTTGTTATATTAGTATTATTCTTATTCTTGTTGCGCCAGCATCCATATTAGGGGGTTGGCTGGTTAATTTAATCCTCTTCGCTGCCTGCAATTTGTTGGGTTTGGGTTGGTTTTTCAGTGGAGTTGGGATATCAGTTGGGTTGCCAATTGGGTTGGGATGTCAGTTGGGTTGGGATGTCAATTGGATTGGGTTGGGATGTCAATTGGGTTGGTTTAGAATGTCAATTTGGTTGGGTTAGGATGTCAATGGGTTGGATGTCATTTGGGTTGGAATGTCAATTGGGTGAGGGTGTCATTTTAGATGTCAGTGGGGTTGGGATGTCAATTGGGATGTCAATTGGGATGTCAAATGTGTTGGGATGCCAATTGGGATGTCACATTTGGATTGATATCACTTAGGTTGGGTATCACTTAGGTTGAACTGGATTGTTTTGTGTTACATCGTTTTTTTCTAATAGTATCGTCAGTATTTCACGACACAACGGGGTGGGGGGGGGGGTGCGTTTCGTTGTGTTGCATGATATCGGGATGGGTTAGGATAACTTATTCAGTTGTTTTGTTTAGTATCATATTCTATTGCATTGGATTGCATTGCATCATACGGCATTGCATCAGACGGCAATGCATTGCACGGCACTGTATTGGATAGCATTGTATAGGTACGTTCTCCTTTTGTTCCAAACTTTTGTTCGCTTCGATCTTTTTTTCTTTTTTCTTTTTTTTTTGATAAATCGGGTGAAATGGGAAAGCTCTTTCCCTATGGAGAGCTCTGTTGCTGAAGCCGAGTTGTGCCCCCTGCCTGCTGCCTGATGCAGTTTTATGAGCAGTTAAGGTTCCTGCCGAACATAAAGGGATCAGCGTCATGGGGTCTTAAACACGCGCTGCAAAGTGCTTTGCGTGGCGCTGACTTTTAAAAGGTGACCTTTGCTGGTGTCCTTTTTTGTAGTTCTATATCTTTTTCTTTATTTTCTTTTCTTCATTTCCCAGTACAGTTTGTTAGTTAAACAAAGAGAGAGATAGAAGAAGAGGAGTATTATGTAAGTTTTCATATTTCAGATGGTATTAGTTTGGTCGTGATGAACAAGAATGCGAAAATACGACTGACTTCTTTTTTTTTTTTAGAAAAAAACATGTAAACAAATTAAAGAAGAAATAAGAAAAAAGTATTGATCAAACATAAGTGGAGAAAAACAACTGCAGGTAATCACTTACAACTTCTGATTCATTTAAAAAAAAAAAAATTATCAAAAGATGAATTTTTTTTTAAGTCTTAACAATAGTATTTTTCAACGACAGTATTTTTGAGTAAAGACTATGCCTTTGATCTGACCAGACTCGAGTTTTCGGCTCCTGGATGACCTTCGTCCGAAAGAGCAAAAAACAAAAACAAAAACAAAAAGAAGGAGGTACTGGATCTAGGTTCTGTCGTGACAGAATCTACTTCAACTCCTGTGACACAGTAAGTCAGATTCAGGCATTTCAATATTTCTCCTAGAAAATGCACTCAAGGCCACAGTTTACAAGAAGTAAAGGGGAAAATAAGGTAAAGGTGTTCCCATAACCTGTATGGTCGTAGGGAGCGAGGCATCAGAGACTTCAGCTTCTCCAAGGGGCCAGCATATTGAGGGGGCGCCATCTCCTCTCCCTCCTATTACCTTCCCTGACCCTAACGAGGGCAGGTACCCATTTATAGCTGGTAAACCTGGAGACTGTACTGAAGCCAAGTGCGCAAACGGTCACCCATCCACTTAGTAACCAGGCTCGATGCTGCTTAGTATTGGCTGGGGGAAAAGCGAGTGTTCTGACCACGGAGCTATCCCGTCCTCTAACTGATGGCGTAACTGTTTATTTTTACCTGTCAGCTCTGTGGTTGTAAGATCGCTGTACCACCACCACCACACTTGCTTCTGTGATGCTGAGGTTGCTTCAGACAGTACCACTGTCTACTTTACAGTTTGACCTGACGGATTTGTCTATTTGTTGCTTTCGTTGTTGTTGTTATTGTTTTTACATTGGAGTAACTGGCCGAACGAAAAACGTTTTGGTATACGCTTGTACCGTGCGCAAGTAGGACACAAACTGACGTTAAACAAGAACATAATGTTGACCTCAATTCTCACTATCTGCTATCGAAAAAAGCAAAAGATGAATTTTGATTAGAATGCTGCCATTTTTTTTAGAGCCATAGGTCTAAACAGTTTTATTCTATGATGTTATACTTGAATCAGAAAACCTGCTAGTGTCAAACATATAATTTTTATTCAATATTAATTTGTGATCGCTGTGTTTTTGAGTCCTACCTTTTCAAATTCTAACTGTAGCTTCAGTCTCTCGTCCATAGAGGGCATGAAAGGGTTTCTTACAGTCTGCTGCTAAGCAGTTTCCCGTATAAAAGCATATTAGTTTAGAAAAAAAAGAAGGGATCAGACCTTAGTTTATTTTTTCTGTAATTAAACCTTATCAGTAAAACATGATTAAACCTTCAGGTGTGTGTGTGTGTGTGTGTGTGTGTGTGTGTGTGTGTGTGTGTGTGTGTGTGTGTGTGTGTCGTGTGCGTGATGTAAATGTGTTAAAACTATCATTTTTGATTGAGTGTATGTGTAAAAATAGGTAGAAAGCAAGCACTTTAATTTGTTTTCACAAGATATAGCGCTATTACCAATTCCATATTTTGTTTTCACAAGATATAGCGCTATACCAATCAATATTTTTCATTGTTATCATCATTATATTTTCACAAATCCTGTTATCTTAACTCCCACCTCCTAACTCCCCCTCCCCCCTCCTCCACTAGATATTCTGTATAATTTACGCTCTCACCACATTCCAAAAAGTGCATCAAAAATTGTGCATCCCTTCTAGTTTTAGGAAACAAGCAAGATGATTTTCCCCGTCAAAAAAGTGACGTGAGCCGAACAAACCTGAAGTGTGTGGTCGAAATCGAACTGGACACTGGCAAGGCAAGGCAAGGCAAGGCAAACTCTTTTATTTCGAGGATAATGAATAAACACTCGTGTGCTTTTTTACATATAGTCCCCGCCCTTTTCAGGGATAAGATCAAGATAAAAAAAAAACCTCCTCTAACTAAAACAACAATAAAGATGATCCAAATACCAAGAACAAAATACGACACCTAGTAGCAAATAACAGACAAGAAATAAGGACAGAAAGACAATAATAAGGTAATAAAATGCACTAAATCAGAAAACGAAAATAAGAAATAATTAAATGATGATTAAACAGTTGAAAACATCAATCCACCACTCTTCTATCAACAAGTAAGTCATATAGATCATAGCATTTTGATAAGAGGGGATAACATTTTTTTTTCACTAAAATCCTCATTGTGAGGAGAGGGAGGGGAGAAGTACTACCAATAACAATGTACATAAAACATCCCTGAACACAGAAGAGAGAGATTGTTAGAATGTATACAGCTGTTTCTAACTACCCTCTGTTGAACTGGCGTGACCGCCATAAACCTCGTGTTCATTGGCTGCTAGGGGCACGCAGTGTCACCTGACCTGGCCCCATCGATCACGTGAGCGGATGGAGAAGGACTTTTATTGGCTGGGTGACTTTTTGTCACCGCGTGTTTATGATTTGGATTTCCAGGCTGGAGGGAGGTTTGGTTTTCGTTTGGGGGTTTTTTTGGGGGGAGGGGGGGGGTGTTTTTTTTTGTTTTATTGTTGGGTTTTTTTTTGGTGGGGGGGTTGGGGGGGTCATACTATATTATTCCGCTGTATCAGCTTTTTATCATAGGTGGTAGTTTATTGTATGTGTTTTTGTTGCAACAGGTTTCGTTCACAGTACATGTTGGGGTAGGGGGGGGGGGGGGGTTGTTTCCTAAATGAAGTATAGCACCACGAATTAAGTGATTTTTTTAGTATCCTTTGTGTGTGTGTGTGGGGGGGGGTTGTTTGTGTTTGTGTGTGTGTGTGTGTGTGTGTGTGTGTGTGTGTGTTATATATATTACATATTAGTTATATTTTTTTTTTTTATATATATCTTTTATTAATTTTACATGTAAAGAAAAGCTAAACAAAAACTTGCAAGCTTCTATCTTGTTCTAAGTTTATTGGCTTATATTGTGGTTTATTGTACAGTGGGGTTTTGGGGGATTTCTCGGGGATGCAACAGGTTTCGCAGCACCCATTGGGGGTTATTTCCTAAATAATTATAGCACCACGAATTAAATGATTTATTTTTATCCTTTTCTTTAGTATACATAGTTGACGGGGGTGGGGAGGAAGTGTGTGAAATTGTAATGGACTTGTGTGGCATTCTACAGTAAAATTGTTCAGAATTCAAAGTTCTTTGTACATGAGTATGTATATATATTTTTTTTATCTACACGATAAACAAAGATCAACACACAAGCCTGCAAGCTTCTAAACGTTCTCTCTTTACTTGCTGTTTTACACTAAAATATCTGTGATCAAGAAAAACCATTGTCCGCAGATCAAAGTTCGACCAGTGGTATTTTTATACCTCTGGTGGCCACAAATGACCTTCATCTAGCAAAAACAAACGGCAATGATGTCTTTAAGGCCTCTGTTTTCTTCTGAGAGTGAAAATTAGCTAGCGGTCGAATCCCTGCTTAGGGTCAACTGCATCCTTGCACTGAGAGAGAGACAGACAGAGACAGACAGACAGACAGACAGACAGACAGACAAAGACAGAGACAGACAGACAGGGAAAGATAAAGAGAGAGAGAGAGAGAGAGAGAGAGAGAGAGAGAGAGAGAGAGAGAGAGAGAGAGAGAGAGAGAGAGAGAGAGAGAGAGTATTTTTTTTTTTTTTTTATTCTTTTATATCGAGGATAACAGAATAAGCAATCATGTGCTTTTTTTTCACCCGGTCCCCGTGTGTATGCAGTTTTGTAAATATTGTCATCTGTTCCCACCGGCACACGATGGCCTGCTCTTACGAAAAGCGGAACAGGATTTGAGAGAGAGAGAGAGAGAGACAGAGAGACAGAGAGAGAGAGAGAGAGAGAGACAGAGACAGAGACAGAGACAGAGACAGAGACAGAGACAGAGACAGAGGGGAAAAGAACTGAATTAAATAAATCTTATCTAAGGATGGTTGTGGCATAAGAAAACATACTTCTGGACAGAGAAACACAGAGAGAGAGACAGACAGAGAGTGAGACAGACAGACACAGAGAGAATGAGACACAGACAGAGAGACAGACAGAGATCTGAATCTCACCACTGTGGTGATCTAGCCATGACCTCGGTCTATCGATTCCAGCTGAAAACTGTTTACTGCCTGCCGACCATACGGGTAACGCACCCAGGGGTGGACTCTACGAGTCCTGGAGGAAGAGGAGGAGGAGGAAGAGGAGGAGGAGGAGGAGGAGGAGGAGGCAGTTTAGTGGATGAACAGTCTTTCCTTGTTGATGTGTAGCGGCATTGTTGGGAAGTTAACACCAAACTAACTGCCTGTTTTGGAATGACCTTCATGATATTGGGCATCAGTTTTTATTTTGTCTATTGTGCAGCAGCAGCAGTAGTAGCAGCAGCAGCAGGAGTAGTGGTAGTAGTAGTAGTAGTAGTAGTAGTAGTAGTAGTAGTAGTAGTAGTAGTAGTAGTAGTAGTAGTAGTAGTAGTAGTAGTAGTAGTAGAGAGCAGAAAAAGAGAAGAAGAAGAGAAGAAGAAGAAAAAGAAGAAGAAGAAGAAGAAGAAGAAGAAGAAGAAGAAGAAGAAGAAGTAGCAGTAGCAGTAGCAGCAGCAGCAGCAACAGCAGTAGCAGTAGCAGTAGCAGTAGTAGTAGAAGTAGTAGTAGTAGTAGTAGTAGTAGTAGTAGTAGTAGTAGTAGTAGTAGTAGTAGTAGAAGCAGTAGAAGTAGTAGTAGTAGTAGTAGTAGTAGTAGTAGTAGTAGTAGTAGTAGTAGTAGTAGTAGTAGTAGTAGTAGTAGTAGTCAGCAGCAGCAGCAGCAGCAGCAGCAGCAGCGGTTGTAGTTCATCTTTATTGTTGTTATCCATGTTCATGGTGAAGACCATAATAATAAGAAAACAAATCATCCTTCACAGTCGTGCAAAGTACATTTATTTTTAAAGTATTAATTTAAAAATATTTTTAAATACCTGCATGTTATAACAGATTTTTTCTTGTTAGTAGCTAGTTTGCTGCATGGATGTTTACGGGTCAGAAAATATTATTGTTAAAACAAAATGCTACTCAGAGTTAGAACGAAGCTTGGGCACAAGATACTGATATGCATGAAACAATTTTTTTTAACAGAAAAAAGAAGAAGCTGAGGCAGTGAGAGAAAGGGGGTAACTCTTGTTAGTTTTTGGTTTAAGTTCTGATTTTATCCGTTTCTGTTTATTTAAACCCAGATCATTCTATCTTTAATGATTTTTTTTTCACGTTTATCCCGGTTAGTGTTCTTGCAACATTTGAAAGAATTATTTCACAGTATGAGATAATTATGCCAATTAACTAAACTGATTCTAAATGATTTTTTATTATTATTGTAGAAACCCTCCCTCCACATGTAAAATGTATTAAAATGTCATTATGATCAAATGTTGGGTGTGTTCTTTTACGCTTTTTTTATCAACAAAAACTGTCCATAATTTTTTCTTTTACAATTTGCATTCCTTTTTATTATCTTTCTTGTTTGGTTGGTTTATGTTTTGGTGGGGTTTTTTTTGTTTTTGTCATTGGTTTGGGGTTTTTTGTTGTTGTTTGTTTGCTTGTTTGTGTGAGTGTGTGTGTGTGGGGGGGGGGGGTGTCATGTTTTGTTTTTTGTTCTTTGGTTGTTAGTTTTGGATTTTTTTTCTGGGGGTGTTACTGTTCTACTCACATTGGTCATTTTTAGACCACGCACCTTGGAATTCTGATATTCCAGTCCAGTTTTCTCTGTATTTTTGCTCCACCTGTGTTCAAAGGTAGTATGCTGATAGTTTGGTAGTTTTTAGGTTCGACACTGATGAGCACCTATATAGCTTCTGTTCTGTTGATAGTCTCCATCTTCCCATTGAAGTAGAAGCTGTTACCTAAAGGGAAATTATTTCAATATGAATCTGTGGAAAACTTACTGCAAATTTTGTGTGATATATTGAAATTTTACTATTTTTTTTAAATATTTGGTTGGTGTTATTTGTTTCATTTTTTTGTTTTGTTTTCACTAATATACTTGAAGATTAGTTTAGAGTTTATAAACTCTCCCAGTTCCCCATACCTAAGTCTTATGCTGTGTGGGTTTAAAAATATATATATATATAATTTTATAGTTGTTTTTTTTTGGTTCTGTTTAAAATGCTGTATACATTATTTGTGTAAACACGTGGTTACTTTTATAGAGGTTTTTCTACCCTTTATATATATATATCTATATATATCTATATATCTATATCTATTATCTATCTATCTATTATCTATCTATCTATTATATATATATATAATATATATATATATATATATATATATATATATATATATATATATATATATATATAAAATCAGGCATGTCTTTGAAAATTATCAGTTTATTTACTCAGTTTGGCGATCTAATGATAACAATGTCTTTTTTTTTAGCAAAAGACAGTAACAAAAAACAATATAATGATAATCTCGTGCTTGCAAAGTTACGACGCGTTGATTTTGTCTATTAAAAAATGTTTTGTTTTTCTCTATCTTTGTATGGTTTTGTTTTTATTTCCTTGGTTGGCCTTTTCTTCATGTTCTTATTGTTGTTGTTGTTGTATGTGAGGGGGGTGTCAGTTGATGTTTATGTTTGTTTGTTGTTGTTTTTTATTTGCTTGTCGGGTCATTTTTCTTGTGTTGGTTTTTGTTTTATGTCGACCTAATCTGATTTTGTTTACACGCAAACTTGACATTTATTAAGTGTAGGAAACTGTGTGTGTGTGAGTTTGTGTGCGTGTGTGTGTGAGTGTGTGTGTGTGAATGTGTGTGTGTGTGTGTGTGTGTGTGTGTGTGTGTGTGTGTGTGTGTGTGTGTGTGTGTGTGTGTGTGTGTGTGTTTGTGTGTTGTGGACGCACGCGCGTGCCCTGCATGTTGTGTGTGTGTGTCAATGTCTGTGTGTCTGTGTGTCTTTTTGTCTCTGACTGCCTGTTTTTGGAGGAGTGGTGGGATGTAGCTGTTCCAGCTTGCATGGGGAAGACAGTGGGACAGTGTGACGGTGTGCAGTGTGACAGTGTGTTGTGTGCGTGTGGTGTGTAGTGTGTTGTGTGAAGCGTGATTTTGTGAGTGTGGG
>CM060320.1:71462748-71467748 GCA_030674155.1 Stramonita haemastoma | reverse complement strand
AGAGAGAGACAGATAAAGTGGCAGAGACAAAGAGACACAAAGAGAGACAGAGAGACAGACAGAGAGACAGACAGAGACAGACTGAGACAGACAGAGAGACAGACAGAGACAGACTGAGACAGACAGAGAGACAGACAGACAGTGACAGAGACAGAGAGATAGAAAAGAGAGACAGACAGACAGAGACAGAGATAGAGACAGAGACAGAGGGAGAGAAAGAAAAAGACAGACAGACAGACAGACAGACAGAACGCAGAAATTGAGAAAGAAAAAAAGAAAGAGACAGACAGACAGACAGACAGACAGACAGACAGACAGAGACACAGAGAGACAGAGACAGAGAGAGAACTTTTTTTTAAATGGCCTGCATATTATCAGACCGTACATTGCACCAACTGCTGGAATGAATGGACAGCACATTGCAGGTAGGAAGTGAAAATGGGCCGTGTCCCGTGTTTACATCACTGTCATGGTGGGAATCGAACCCATCACCTTTAAGGCTGGGAGTGGCAGGCAGCGCATAATTTTACACAGATGAGGCAAACTGACACAGCGTCGGTTGAGGCTTGGTGGTTAGGTAGGGGAGGAGGAGGTGGAGGAAGAGAAAGAGGAGAGGAGAACGAGGATGAAGAAAAGGTTAAGGATAAAGAGAAGGAGGAAGAAGACGAAGGAGAAGGAGGAAGAGGAGGAAGAAGAAAAGGAGGAAGAGAAGGAGGAGGAGGAGGAGGAGGAAAAAGAGAAGAAGAAGAACAAGAACAAGAACAAGAACAAGAAGAACAAGAAGAAGAGAAGCAGAAGGTAGAGGAGAAGAATGAGGAGGAATAGGAAATGGAAAAGGAAGAACAAGAGGAGGAGGGAGGAGGAAGGGGAACGGAGAGGAGAAGGAGAAGGAGGAGGAAGAGAAAGAGGATGATGATAAGGAAGAAGAGGAGGAGGGAGAGGAAGATGAAGAAGAGCAGAATAAAGAGGAGGAAGAGAAAATGGAAAAGGAAGAAGAGGAAGAAGGGGGAGGGAGAGGAGGAGTAGACGGAGGAGGAGGGAAAAGGAAGAGGAAGAGGAGGAAGAGGAGTAGAAAGAGGAGGAGGAGGAAGAGTAGGAAGAGGAGGAGGAGGAAGAGTAGGAAGAGGAGGAGGAGGAAGAAGGCAAAGCAGACGAGTCTACAGCCGGCAGTCTTTTGACCAAATGACATCAGTGGTGCCGGGCTGTGGGGCGGAACAGCCAGACTATTAGTGCAGTCAGCCGGCAAAGATGAGGCGGGCAAGTGAAGGGGGAGAGGGGGGAGGGTGTAAGTTGGAGGGGTGGACTGGGGGTAGGGGGGAGCTAAGGGGTGTCTAGGAGTGAGGGAGAGAAGGGGGGGGGCTATGAGAGAGCTGACTTGACTGAAAGAGAGAGTGAAAAAAGCAGAGTTAGTTAGAGATGTTGCGCAATAAGCCAGTTAGGACATTTGTTCGACAGAGCGTTCTGTTCTTCTGGGTCTGGCTGATTGGAAAAATGATAACTATGAACATCCTCGAAGTCAGAATGTGGATGCCTAAATGGTGGAGAGGGGGGAGGGGGTGGTTGCATACACGAAACTCTTACCATTGCTCAAGAAACTCAGAGCTCTAGCCGAGGTAACTAAAAATTTAGATGAATAAATCAATAATGTTCAGGATTGTTAGTGTTACTGTACTACTACTCTGTGGTTTCGTTTGATAAATGGCATGACTCGTTGTTTTAACATCTTTTTTTTAACCTTCCAGTTTTTGTTTGTTTCTTTCTTTTCAATTATTTAATGATTGATTATGTAGATTCATGTTGTTATATCATATCCATTCAGGGATATTTGTCAATGGGCATTTTGAGTTTGAAGAAACCTGTTTGTTAAAAGTTGATATATATGTTTGATTGCTTCTTTGTTGTTGCTCGTTGTATTTTATTGCCTGAAGTGAACCATTTTTTCTGTTTATTATTCTCAACTCAGTTTTCAGTGGTGGCAATACCATATTATCAAAACTTGGCAATATGATTTGGAAAGGCATGTTGATAGAGACTTGAGTATCTAGATTTTGAATGCGTGATTGCTGTAAGAGTTCATGACTTGCCCCAGAACTGCGAGGAATGGAGAAAGCTGGTTGCAAAATCTTCAGCCAACGGTCAGCCAACGGTCTGCTAGACTACTATGTAGTAGGTGAAGGTGAAAGAGTAAATGAAATTGAGACATGCTGAATCAAGGTGAAAGGTGTAGGAAAACTGACACTACAACAGAAATATTCTAACCACTGTACTTTGTTAGTGTACCTGTCATAGTGAATGCTTTTGTTTCTTCATCTTCTTTGACATGCCATTGTTACTGCTCCCACGTGGCTCACTCAGATCTTATCTCAGCCAGCCACACTGCACTCACACTGGGTCTGTGACACCTTGGCAGCCAACAGGCAACAGGGACAGGACTATCCAGGACTGGGCACTGTGAGGCCACCAGCCAGAGGATACCCTGCACTGGGATATCTTTACCTTTTACCTTATGTTAGGCTTTTATCCAGCAAGGTAAAAGGACAAGTTCTGTTGTCACATAGAAAACAAACACGATTGACCTCCAAAAAAAAAC
This sequence comes from Stramonita haemastoma, assembly GCA_030674155.1. Classification (NCBI taxonomy): domain Eukaryota; kingdom Metazoa; phylum Mollusca; class Gastropoda; order Neogastropoda; family Muricidae; genus Stramonita; species Stramonita haemastoma. The sequence continues at coordinate 71,465,158 of CM060320.1, read as the reverse complement.
GGTTGCACCTAATTCCTCACAAAACCAGGTTGGTTTTTTTTTAAACCAAGCAACTGTGTCAAGTCCCCATGACATCAGCACCAGCCCCTAGCCCTAGATCTACATCAACATACTAAGTAAACACCAAGAAACAGATATTTGACATGGCTTTCAAACCAAAACATGACAGGAGGATTTATGAGAGGTGACATGTTGATAAAGCTTGTAGACACAGTCTGACAACAAAGCAAAAGGAAAAGAAAAAAAACTAAACTAGTCCACATCAGCAGACGGTGGGAAAACATGGTGATCTCCTATAATATGCTCTGTCTAAACACATCAGTCTGAGAAAACAGTGGACAGAACCAGGGCTGGTTAGCAAGCAAAGAACGACACAGACTGTCTCTGTTGACAGAGTCAAGAAAGAAACAATTGAAAGGGTGGACATGGGTGGGGAGAGGGAGAGAGAGGGGGGGGGACTGAGAGACAGAGTGAGAGAGTGAAAGACAGAGATAGGCAGAGAGGGAAATAGAAACAGAGGGAGAGAAGAAGAATGCAAAAAAGGAGAAGAAGGCAACGAAGAAGCAGAATGCAAAGAAGAAGAATGCAAAAAAGGAGAAGAAGGCAACGAAGAAGCAGAATGCAAAGAAGAAGAATGCCAAGAAGAAGAATTCAAAGAAGAAGAATGCAAAAACGAAGAATGGAAAGAAGAAGAAGAAGAAGAAGAAGAAGAAGAAGAAGAAGAAGAAGAAGAAGAAGAAGAAGAAGAAGAAGAGGAAGAAGATGAAGAAGAAGAGAAAGAAGAAGAAGAAGAAGAAGAAGAAGAAGAAGAAGAACAACAAACAACAACAACAACAACAACAACAAGAACAAGAAGAACAAGAAGAACAAAAAGAACAAGAAGAACAAGAAGAAGAAGAGTGTAAAAAAGAAGAAGAACAAGAACAAGAATAAACACAGCACACGATGAGCAGTGAAAAAGGAAAAAAGACAGATTGCCATACAGAAGGGAGAAACAGAAATAATACCACCAGAGTGTAATACCTACGAGAAGAAAACAACGAGATAGCAGAGGGACAGAGAGAGAGAGACAAATGATGCAATGATGATATTATTAGAGGCTGCCAAGAAGAAGAATGACCATGGACACTCGCAATCTCAACTGATCAACGCTACGGCAAGTGACTGGTCTGAAGAGAGATGGGCCAAAAGAAAGCAATGACATTGGAAGATAGTGCCGAGAAGACAGCAAGAAATATCGTCACCAGCAGCGTGGCAATAAAACTGATAAGACACAGAGCAACCCAGCATGCAGTCCTATGAGAAGAGGCTACCATACAGAGATCACATTATCAGGTAGTAGTAGTAGTAGTAGTAGTAGTAGTAGTAGTAGTAGTAGTAGTAGTAGTAGTAGTAGTAGTAGTCGTCGTAGTCGTGTAGTCGTAGTAGTCGTAGTGAGTAGTAGTAGTAGTAGTAGTAGTAGTAGTAGTAGTAGTAGTAGTAGTAGTAGTAGTAGTAGTAGTAGTAGTAGTAGTCGTCGTCGTCGTCGTCGTCGTCGTCGTCGTCGTCGTCGTCGTCGTCGTCGTCGTGTGTAGTAGTAGTAGTAGTAGTAGTAGTAGTAGTTAGTAGTAGTAGTAGTAGTAGTAGTAGTAGTTATTAACATCTGTCTATCTATCTATCTATCTATCTATCTATCTATCTATCTATCTATCTATCTATCTATCTATCTATCTATCCCTTAGTCCGGTGACCGTGGGGGGCACCCCTGAAGACTTGACAACCAGTTTCCTCCATTCCTCTCTCTGTTCTGCCTTTCTCAAAATTTTGTTGAGTTCTAGGCCTGTCCATTCGCTGGTGTTGTCTTCCCATCTCTTCCTTGGTCTGCCTCTTTTTCTTCCTCCTTTGACAGTGCCATGCAGTACTGTTTTTGCAAGTCCTTTTGATCTAGTGGCATGCCCGTACCGTTTAAGTTTACGCTTCTTTACGATTGAGAGAAGATTTGCGTAGGGACCGACAGACCAAGAAAGTGAAAATCAGAATTGAAACCGCCATTGGGACACATTATGAAAAGCTACTGGCTTCAGTGACAGAAAGCAAACTGAAGTGGTAGGGACACGTCACGTGAGCATCTGGACTGGCCAAGACAGTCCTACAGGGAACAGTAAGGGTAGGGAGACGAAGAGGCAGACAGAAAAAACGATGGAAAGACATCAGAGAGTGGACTGGCCTTGAGTGGAACGACTTGCCACGGAAAGCTAAGGACCGCAAGGTGTGGAGGAAGCTGGTTATAAACTCTTCAGTGGTGTCCCAATGGTCTTTTACACTATGGTGTAGGAGAAAGTGATCAGAAATTAAACTATCAGAACAAAGAGGGACAGAGAGAGAAATAAATGTGTGCAGATAAAAATCAAGAGTTATCATAAAGATTGAT
>CM060320.1:71450248-71452748 GCA_030674155.1 Stramonita haemastoma | reverse complement strand
GGGTAAAAACGATCGCAAAACCAAACTCTCACTCCTGGTGAACTTCAGAGCTCAAGCAGATGAACGTAAAACATTCTGGACATTGCTTCGAAAAAATACCTGAAAGAATTAGTACTAAAACCAACTTAACACTAATTAGACTGAACAAGAGATTGAAACAACAGACATTTTGAATCAACTTGTTTGGAAGTACAAAATAATAATATGCATATAAAAATATTGTCCATTAGTATGATCATTTTTTGTGCACCTGTTTAAATGATAATGTCTTCTTTTTTTTTTTACTTACCTTGTCAAAGCATGGCGATTGCGAATGAACAGATTATTTAAACGAAGCAAAAAAAAAAAAACAAAGAATGCTTTATTTTGTTTCAACAACAAGTCAAATTCCGAAACGTCATCATGTGCTTTCAGCGTTTATATTTTTGTGCATCTTTCCAACACACATTTACAAAGATTTAATGTCAACTCCCCACAGTAAAGCTCATCAAACAAAAGTCAGTGTGAAGATGAGGGATTCAATCAAGTCAAATAATGAATGGCGTTAGGGCCGTCTAGGGCACTTGTGGCGACGCGTTCTCCCCGGGGAGAGCAGCCCGAATTCCACGCACAGAAATCTACTGTGACATAAAGTGGTACAAAATAAAATAAATGAAATAAGTCATATAGATAGTGGTGTGATCAGTGGAAAACTTTCGTGGCACTTTCAGTCTACCTGACCTTGCTTCTGAAGACCACATTTGATATTTTGCTTGTATGTTTGTCGTTTATTCATTTGTTTGTGTGAGTGACACAAACCAATCACTGTAATATATATATATATATATATATATATAAAATATATATATATATATATATATATATATATATTTGTTTCGTTTTTGGTCAGGTGTGTTGCATTCTTATACACAAACCGGTTCTTTTTTTTGCAATTGACTCTTTTTTTTCAATCATTTCTTTGACTTACCTCTCTGTATATAGATTATATTTAAGCACGAAAACACATTCTTCTACTACTACTACTATTAAAAAAATTGACATTTTTTGACTCGCATGATTTTCTGTACCTTGAAAAGATAGTATGTTGTATGTCTTGCACATGGGTTTGTGTTGAGTTTTCTGGCGCTGATGTATGTAGTGTAAGACAAAGGCGTCAAAAGAGTGCAGTGTGACTGTTTGGCTGGGTTACGGTTTGGGTAAGCACTTAAAAAAAGATCGATTTTCACTGACAATAAAATATCACTGCGTACGTGCGTGTCTGCCACAGTCTTTGTCGCCATGGAAAATTCCATTTATAATTCACACGTTGAGGAATAAAGCCGTTTTTATATGAGCTAAATGAGAGCTACGTGTGTGTGTGTGTGTGTGTTGTGTGTGTGTGTGTGTTGGGGTGTGTGTGTGTTGTGTGTGTGTGTGTGTGTGTGTATGTGTGCTGTGCGTGTGTGTGTGTGTGTGTGTGTGTGTCGCGTGCGCGCGCGCGCACTGTGTGTGTGTGTGTGTGTGTGTGTGTGTGTGTGTGTGTGCGCGCGCGCGCGGTGTGTGTGTGTGTGTATGTTTTGAGTGTGTGGTTGCATGTATGATGGCGGCGCAGTGTGTTGTATGTATGTAGTATTATGATGTATGTTGCATGTATGATGGTATGTATGTATGTATGTTGATGTATGTATGTATGTATGTATCTATCTATCTATCTATCTATCTTCTATCATCTTATCTTATTCTTATCTATCTATCTTCTATCTTCTTCTACTCTATATATATATATATATATATATATATATATATATATATATATATATATATATATATATATATATATATATATATATATATTTTGTTTTCTAGTGTCTGTGTGTTGTCAAAATTTGGAAGAACTGTGTGAAGTTCGCCTAGTGGTTTGAGTGACCAGCAAAATTGAAACCCAGGTACCAGCCCCACATCCTGACTGATAAAAATTGCAGTTTGCAAAACTTCTGTGTCGGACTGAGACCCGTAACGAAGCGTAAACTTAAACGGTACGGCATGTCACAAGACCAAGAGGACTTGCAAAAACAAACTACAAGGCACTGTCCACGGAGGAAGAAAAGAGGCTGACCAAGGAAGAGATGGGAGGACAACATCAGCGAATGGACAGGCCTAGAACTCAACAAAACCCTGAGAAAGGCAGAACAGAGAGAAGGAATGGAGGGAACTGGTTGTCAAGACTTCAGGGGAGCCTCACGGTTGCCCAGGATAGGATAGATAGATAGATAGATAGATAGATAGATAGATAGATAGATAGATAGATAGAAGAAGAAGAAGACAGACAGACAGACAGACAGACAGACAGACAGACAGACAGACAGACAGAAGAAGTAGAAGAAAGAGCATGACAGAAGAAGAAGTACGTACGAAGAAGAGAAGACAGATAGATACATATTTAGAATAGTATATAATAGATAGATAATAAAGAATAGATAGTAGAAGTATAGAATAATAATAACATACAACTTAACATACT
>CM060320.1:71437748-71440248 GCA_030674155.1 Stramonita haemastoma | reverse complement strand
CGATTTTTTTTCACAGTTGGAACAATGAATTAAACAATGCACTGGGAGCTTTGTTGATATTTCGTTTGCTTTTTTCCCCGTCAAGTTACCGATCCATCTAAGAACATCAAAACTACCAGCAACCACAACATCAAGACTCACACCACAATTACAAGTCATAACAAAGAAAGAAAAACTTAAGCAACAATGAAGATTTATTGGGGGAAGAGTGGGGGGGGGGGCTTAAACTAAGGTGTATCTTGATGCCCTTCTCTCCCCTGATGTATTGATGTCTGCTTTGATGTCTGTGCATTGGAAACGTTTAAACAAAAGAAAAAACAACAACATTGAAATAGAATTTTGATACCAACGCCCTGACCAATCTTAAGGGTCATCATAATCATGATATTGTTTACAGCCCCGCCGACCACGAAAGCCTAATCTGGGCTCTCACATCATTCAGCATCAGTGGCTCCAATAACTTTCAATTTCAGGTAATAACAATAATAATAATATAATAATAATATAATAATAATAATATAAAAAATGGAGGCTTATATTGCGCGAATTCCCAAAACCATGGGCTCACCGCGCTGTACAATCAAATCAATTCAAATAGGTTACATATGAACGTGAAAAATTTGACTAGCACCAAAAAATAAGGAAAAAATGCATGCACATACAATACACAGCACATTACATGGCCAAAGAATAAAAGTAAAATAAGAGCAATATCATCAAGAAAATGTTCAAAACCAACACTCCTTAATACTTTCAAATATCTAACACCGTCCATTTGGAAATTTAGAAGAAAAAAAAACATTAAAATGACACTCCTTTAATCACTTCATTCCTTAAGCCAAATAAACTAGACTGTGCTGAGGATGCCAGCCATTCCGCTTAATTTATCATCCCCAGATTACAAAAAAAAAGGACAAAAAGGATAACAAACATGTTTAAGTACAAAAAAACATACATAAAAAGTGCCACCTGGGCAAATACTACTGCAGAATGGACATCCTGTGCCCATCCCAGTGTCTAAGTCTCACTACCTGGTCACCAGAACAAAAAAGAACAGTTTCATATGATGAAAACAGAAAATTGTTTGAAAAGGCTGCTTGAAAAAAGGCAGGAGAGTGGACTGGGAAAGCAAAAAATAAGCAGAAGAAATTATAGAAAAGAAGACAGACAGAAACAAAGAGAGAGCTAGAAAAGTGGAAATGTCTAGCACAGAATTTCCAGAAAGTGGGGATGCTATTTATACTGAAAGAGCCCCCGGCATCCCCATGGGGAAAAATCAAAAACCACATACATGATACATAAAACAAAATATAAAACACACACACACATGATACATTTAATAAAATAAAAATAAAAATAAAAAAAACACACATGAGGTGGGATGGGATAGCCTAGTGGTCAGAAATTGCGCTCGCAATTTGACAACTAGGGTTCGATTCGTTTCAAGGGGATTTGTCCTCTGGAGTTAACATCAGTGCTGACTCCACTCCGGCCGCCGCTGTGGCCTAGTGGTTAGGGCGTTGTACTCGTAATCTAAAGGTTGCGGGTTCGATCCCAGCTATTCCGCTATGGCGTTGTGCCCTTGGAAAAGGCACTTTACGGCTATTTTCTCACCCCACCCAGGTGTAAAAGGGGTACCAACCTTGTGTTGGGGGTTAACCCTGCGATAGACTGGCGTCCTATCCAGGGGGGAGTCTATGACTCTCAGTCGCTTAACGCCACAGAAACCGGGATAAGCACCGGCCTGATGAGCCTTATGGCTCGGGACAGACTTTAACTTTAACTTAACTGACTCCACTCCCCCGAAAAGTCTTTGGATGAGACTATGAACCGAGGCTCCGTGTGCGAACACATAAAGAACATCTTGCGCACACGTTAAATCATGTGCCGCTTCTCGTAAGAGTAGGCCATTGTGTGCCATGATTTATAAAAACTGCATCTACATCGGGACTGGATGTAAAAAAGCACATGAGTGCTTATTCTATTATTATCGATATAAAAGAATCAAATAAATAAATAGAAAAAAAACATGTATGATACAAAGAATAAAACCCACATATATGCTACATAGAATAAAAACCACATACATGATGCAAAGAATAAAAACCACATATATGATACATAGAATAAAAACCACATACATAATACATAAAAGAAAAACCAAAGACCACATAAATAATACATAGAATAAAACCAAAAACCACATAATACACCCTGAGAAAGGTCGAGGACAAAGGGAAATGGAGAGAGCTGGTTGCGAGGTCTTTCGTGGCGCCCCTACGGTCTAAACAAACTATAGGATAGAAGAAGAGAAGAAGAAGAAGAAGAGAAGAAGAAGAAGAAGAAGAAGAAGAAGAAGAAGAAGAAGAAGAAGAAGAAGAAGAAGAAGAAGACGAAGACGAAGACGAAGACGAAGAAGAGGAAGAGGAGGAAGAAGAAGAAGAAGAAGAAGAAGAAGAAGAAGAAGAAGAAGAAGAAGAAGAAGAAGAAGAAGAAGAAG
>CM060320.1:71423663-71437648 GCA_030674155.1 Stramonita haemastoma | reverse complement strand
AAGCAACAGTGCTATGCAAGAATATGGTTCCTATAATTATCATTACTTATTTTTCTGCATATCATCTCTCTTTCGCAAATTCTTCCTCTATCACGGTATTCTCCGGAATAAAATATTTCCAACCGGTCAGTACCCCCACACCCCTCTTTCCCTGTGCTGCTGTTCCCTTACACAGCTGTTTCCCCATACCGCAGAACTGAGTCAGAGTTAAGGAATCCGTGTTAAAAGAGTTAATAGTTAGGATCAAACTGGTGAAGTGTTAAGGTTTGCGGCATGGGGCAAGAACTAGGGTTAGAGTTGAGTGTTGACAGCTCCAGGGAACAGCACTACAGGGAAAAAGGAGTATCGGGAAAAGTACTGCTCTTTCTTCAAACATGCTGCACTCAGCTTGTGCATCGTTTTCTCTCTTAAGCTGATCTCCGCAAAATCAAGGTAAAATAATTTGTTTTTGTGAAATAGGCAATACTATAACACTAATGATTATGACAAAGATTTGCAGCTTGTGCATCATTTTCTCTCTTAAGCTGATATCCGCGAAATCAAGGTGAAATATCTTTTTGTGTGTGAAAGAGGCGATGCTATACCAGTAATGATTATGGCAAAGGTTTGCAACACAACAAATGTCTGAATCTGAGTGTGCATTTCCGGGAGTTTTCCTTACGTTTCTGTTTTGTGTGGGTACTTCTGATCGGAAATTCGATTAAGAATTTTCTGCATTTTTGACGCCCGAACAAAACGACGTTGTAAACTAGGAAATTCTTCGTTATTTCAAAAGTAATCAAAGTAAATTTCTTCAGTGTATGTGTGTGTGTGTGTGTGTGTGTGTGTGTGTGTGTGTGTGTGTGTGTGTGTATGCGTGTGTATGCGTGTGCATGTGTGTGTGCATGCGTGTGCATGTGTGTGTGTGTGTTTGGACCTAACCCTCACCCCATCTCAGTATAAGAAAAATGTCCTCGTACTACTCTCATGTCCTCTCACAAGCTTGCATGTGAAGAAAACGACTTTCACTTTGGAACTGACAAACTAATTAAAAAGAAAATAACTTACTATAATAGTATAAAATACTCAAAAAAGAACTTAATACTTAGGAACTATTTCGATATGGAGGAAGATTGTTTATACTTTGAAACCTTTGGTACCAACTAAAGAGAAAAAAAGAACTTTATACTGTTTAATATCTCATACAAAATACTACTACTTCTAATTTTGACACAAACTAATTCAACGTAAAAAAAAATCTAATGAATCGATATCAACTAAGTTATTGGACACCAAATAACTCCACATAAAAAATAACTATGATTTGATACTAGCCTTCATTACCAAGGGGACACTATCATTCCTTTACACAAACAAATTGAATAGGGAGGGGGAAAATCTATGTTTTAAAAAACAACTAGCTCAATATAAAAAAAACAGATTTGGGGTATGAAAGAAAACACTTTGATACTCAGTAACAATATATCAAAGACATATTTTTATACCTTGATGCCAAATAGCTAAATACAACCAATACATCTATACTTTTAACATACAAAATTCAACATGGACAAAAGGACTATTTTTTGATAGCAACTAAATCGATATGAACTAAAGAACTTTATACTCTGATTCAAACTCACTCAATATGATGGAAAGGGCTTTTTAATTCATTTCGACACCAACTATAGAGAAAAGACCATTAATTGTTTTAAACCAGCTATCTGAATTTAAAGGTAAGAACCTTATTCTTTGATACCAGATATTTCAATTTGAAGTAAAGATCATTAAACATTGATACCAGCTACCTCAATTTGAAAGAAAGATTAAACTTTGATACCAGCTAACCCAATTTGAAGGAAAGAACCTTAATGTTTGATACCAAGTGAACTACTATAAAGGAAAACCGTTGATACCAATTAACTTAATATGGAAAAAAATCCTATCTTAATAGCAACTCAAAACAACGGGAAAAAATACTTCTTTACCAGCCAGCTTGATATGTAGGGAAAAAAACTTTATACCAACTATAGAGGAATAAACGATATTTAGATTTCAACACTTAGTTTGAAAGATAAAAACCTTGCACCTTGATTCCTACTTGCTTAATATGAATGTAAGAACTTTGGACACTGCTACCAACTTTTTAATATAAATACAAGAACTACTTTGAGGCTAACTGAACGTTAAGGAAAGAACTTTATGCCTTGATAATAACGTATTCAAAATGAAGGCAACGACTTTGTACTTTGACTCCAACCAAATATGAAGGAAATAAAATGTTTACCTAGATACCAACTAACGGAACATGACTGAAGTAAGTTTTACATTAATTTGCATACACAACCTCAGTACAAAGGAACAGACTTCATCCTTGTTTGCTTCTACCTCAAAATGAAGACAACAATTGGGAACACCAGTCTTGCGGCGTGGTCTGACGTTAAGTAAATATTATTAGCAGAAGCAGTAAAAATACATAACACTGGCGAATTCAATATGGAAGGGAAATGTATTTTTGACTATGGTTAGCTTAATAAACTAATCCCTGTCTAAAATGGTAGAATGTAGAATGGTGTATGGTGCTCTCGTGGTGTATTCATCCACGCTGTAGACTTCTGTGGTCAAGTCTTCACTGGTACTGTACTTCCACGGCATCAGAGGAGCCTGAAAAGAAAAAAAAACCAGCAAAGTTTAGTTTAAGCATAAAAACTCATGGTTTTGATTTCATTGTTTTTTGTATCATTCCTCAGCTAGAGCTCCGAGGCTCATCAATGGCGAGATGTTGTGTAACGAACTGTTGGTTTTTGTTAAACTAACATTAAGGCAGCCGTATTCCGACCGGAAATCTAATTTCATTAAATGCTCATGCAAATAAAGAAAGCTCAAGTTTTCTCTAGGTACAACACAAAAAACACCCATTTCAAAGGGCTGAACCCTACCCCCTTCCCCCCTTCCAGCGTTAATAATAGTCCTGACACCACTCTCCACAAGTCTTTAAGATGGGTCTATAAACTGTAAAACAAAATATATAAAATAACAAGCATACAAGGTCCAGGCTGATAGATGTGAGTTACAGATGTAAGCAAAGAGATAGTGCCCATTAATGTTCAGCTTTGAGAATTATATACTGTGTTTGTTTTCATTCCTGACAAAAGTCCTAGCACGAGTTGTACTTTTCAGGAAAAAAGACAAAATGTTCTGAAGCCTGAGTACAGCTGCCTATATGGCACAGTGATTGAAGAAAAATGGCCACATACGCACACTTTTCACCCGTTTCAAGAAGTCAGTGGTATTCCTCAGTATGATGTAGGAGACACAGGGCATATTCTTGAGTACTCTCAGAATGTTCAGCTGTGGAATGCCCAACAAAAACATGACGGGAACAAACTTTATGACAGAAGGATTCTGCACAGAAATTTGAGGAGTTTTCAAATTATACGTCTACGTACGCGCGCGCACACTCAAACACACTCACATCCACCCATACACCTATCCCCCTCCAAACACACACACACACACACACACACACACACACACACACACACACACACACACACACACACACACACACACACACACACACAAATTGAGAGAGAGAGGAGAGAGAGAGAGAGGGAGGAGAGAGAGAGAGAGAGAGAGAGAGAAGGACAGACAGACAGACAGACAGACAGACAGACAGACAGACAGACAGACAGACAGACAGACAGACAGATAGATAGACAGACAGACGGACAGACAGACAGACAGACAGACAGAGACCGAGTTTGTTTTATATTTTTTAAAAATAGAGTACTAATTTAATTGCTATATCTGTCTTATTATACAATATGTTATGACAATTTAGCTTATGTCATAAAAATGCAAGCCCATATCCACTAAAATATTTCGTGTGTGTGTGTGTTGTGTGTGTGTGTGTGTGTGTGTGTCTGTGTGTCTGTGTGTCTGTGTGTCTGTGTGTCTGTGTGTGTGTGTCTGTGTGTCTGTGTGTCTGTGTGTCTGTGGTGTGTGCATGTGTGTGTGTGTGTGTGTGGTGAATGTGTGTGAATGTGTGTGAATTGTGTGAGTGTGTGCGTGCGTGCGTGCGTGCGTGCGTGCGTGCGTGCGTGCGTGCGTGCGTGCGTGCGATTTTTTAAATCTCAAACAAAAACAGACACCTGGGTAGATGCTACATAAAAAGTAAATACCCTTATTCTGAAAAAAAAATTACGCAATACAAAATGGCACGTATTAACCACATTTCCGGCGTCTGTGTCCTGACCAAAGGTGTGTAACTCCTACGTCCATGTAGGTCACATTTAGAGTGTCACCCCTCATTTAAAATAAAAAAGAAAAACGAGAAAATCTCTTGACATCAACACCTACTTTTAGTTTCAACTCAACATAAACTGGTCCTCTGAAATTCACAATACCCTCATTCTTGTAAAAGAAACCTTCTAGCAATAACAGACATGGCCCAGGCTAATAGTTGTGTGGATGTTTGATGTAAGCAAAATGCAAATGCCGATATTGGAATTGTGTGCTTTAAACAGTATTAACATTGAAATGTTATGCTTTAAACTATTTTGATATCGCCATTTTATGCTTTAGACTATTTTGATATTGAAATGCGCTTTAGAATATGATGATATTGAAAAGTTATGCTTTAAACTATTTTGATATTGAAAAGTTATGCTTTAAACAATATTAACATTGAAATGTTATGCTTTAAACTATTTTGATATTAAAATGTTGTTTTTTAACTATTTTGATATTGAAATGTTATGCTTTAAACTATCTTGATATTGAAATGGTATGCTTTAAACTGTGCTGAGAATGTCTTCATTCATGACAAACTCTTAAGAATGAGCTGTGCTCTCCATGAAAATAGATTTTTTTTCTTCTGAACCCAGAGTACAGCTACCAATACAACAAGGTAAATGGAAATTCCACACGGCTATAATATGCAATTTGTTCAGTGATATCTTCAAGTATGATGTGCGAAGCAGACTGTATGTTCAAAAGGACTCTCAGACAGTTAAGCTGTGGAATGCCCAACTCCAACAACACATGGCACACTGACATTACCTCACTGGGTGCTTCCACTTGCTCCTGTCGCATCCTCAGTCATTGAAGTACCTAGGACGGGAACAGCCTTGATGACAGAGAGATTCTGCACAAAAAACTGACATTTCAGAATTAAATGCCTGCCTACACATACAAGAGAGAGAGAGAGAGAGAGAGAGAGAGAGAGAGAGAGAGAGAGAAGAGAGAGAGAGAGAGAGAGAGACGACAGACAGACAGACAGACAGACAGACAGACAGACAGACAGACAGACAGACAGACGGACAGAGGACAGACAGACAGACAGACAGAGACAGACAGACAGAGACGGACAGACAGACAGACAGACAGAGACAAACAGGCAGAGAGACAGACAGAGACAGAGACAGACAGACAGAGAGAGACAGAGAGAGGGTCACATTTATAGGGAAACAAATGTACATACAGAAAACTTTTAAGTAATGGGAGGTAATAATCATTCTTGTGGTGATGTGCTCTCCCCTTGGAGTTCAGCTTGAATCTTGCAACAGAGAAATGTGCCATAACTAAACCTACATTACGCAACGCGATGCTACGTCACGCGACGCCACGCGACGCAACGCGACGCGACGCGACACTGCACGGCACAGCACTGCACGGCACGGCATGCGATCCGACCTTGACCAACCCGATCCGACCCGACCCGACCCGACCCGACCTGACCCGATCCGATCCGATCCGATCTGACCCGACCCGACCCGACCCGACCCGACCCGGCACGGCACAACGCGACCCAACAGGGCAAGCGACCTGACCCAACCTGACACGACACGACACGACCGTCTCGACTCGACTCGACTCGACTCGACACACGACACAACACGACACGACACGACGCCACACGACACGACACGACGCGACATGACGCCACACGACGCGACATGACGCGACACGATGCAACCCGACTCTGCAGAACACGGCACAACTAGACACACTACAAAGACAAGACAGAAAAAAAAAACTATACTTAACTGGAGTTGTGTAGCGCCATTACTGACTTGCAAGAGTGTGGAAGAATTCCAACATTGAGTCACTGGGCAGTGCAGCAGGATTCTATGGTGAAGTGTTCCATGGTGAAGTGTTCCGTGGTGAAGTGTTCCATGGTGAAGTGGTAGTGTTCAATGGGAGAAGTGTTTCCATGGTGAAGTGTTCAATGGAGAAGTGTTCCGAGGTGAAGTGTTCCTGGGTGAACAGCCCTAAAACAAACACCAAATATTCGCATGTTAATGCACACAATACACACGTGTGAGATTTTGGAGGCCTAAAAAGGAACCCCAACTCCTGGGTTAACTATTTCATTATAGATTACACTCAGTCTGAAAAACAATCACATTATGCACAAAAATAATCATCATTATCATTGGTATTATTATCCTTAGTAGTATTACCATTACTACTTTTATCCATTTCGTTATTATTATTTCTATTATTATTAATGCTATTATTATTATTATTATTATTATTATTATTATTATTATTATTATTATTATTTATTATTATTATTATTGTCGTCGTCGTCGTCATCATTTATCATCTTTATTTTTTATTCTGTTATTATCCATTATTATTACTATTTTACTATTATCATTATATTGTCGATTCTTATTAAGCAATAGTGCAAATGCTGATTATTAATATTTTATGTTTTAAAATTTTTTATTTTTATACTACTACTTTTAGCACCGTTCTACTCCATACCGTATATAAATCTTCTATAGCACAATATATACTCTACCTATTATCATTATTTGTCGATTCTTGATGAAAGCAAAGTGCAATGCATGATATTAAACTCTTTTCATAAATTCTTTGATGATTGTCTTCATTTCTGACACGCTTTTAGCAGCATACAAAAAAAAATTTCTGAGCCGGAATATAGCGGCATATATAGTAAGGCGCTTGAAAAATAAACCAGCATTACCTTATTTCAATTTCTTTAATATTTATTATCTAGTGATATTTCTAATTGATGGAGAATACGTGCATATATCTGAGTACTTCAGAAGGTTAATGGAACTATTTATTTATTTATTTATGTATTTATCATTATCATTTATATTTTCTTATTTTATTATTTATGTATTTATGTACGCTAGTACTGGACGGGAACAGCCTTGATGACAGAAGGATTCTGCTTCTTCTTCGTGGAACGCTCAGACAGCAACGAGCGTCTGTCCTCTGAGCGAAAATGCGTTGCGCTGCCGTTAGGCGCCTGACAAGTGAGGCCCAGCGCTTCCGACTTCGGCGTATGGATGATGCAATGATTCTACAACAGAAAAATCAAGATGTTTTCAACTCAAATGCCTGTCCACACACACGCACACACACGCACACACACGCACGCACACGCACGCACAACACGCACGCACACACATGCACGCACCACGCACAAATACACACAAATACACACAACGCGCGCACTCACTCACGCACGCACGCACGCAAGCGTGACGGGATAGCCTAGAACTAGAAGTTAAAACATTGGCGACCCGGGTTCGAATCCCGTTCAAGGGGAATTTTCCACAGGAATTAAGCTCAATACAGACTCCATTCCCTTAAAAAGTCCTTCGGATGAGACTATAAACCAAGGCATTGTGTGCAAACGCGCGCAGAACATCTTGCGCACATGTTAAATGCTGTTCCGCTTTTCGAAAGAGTAGGCCTTTATGTGTCGGTGGGCCCAGATGACAAAAATTACAAAGCTGTATACACGCGGGGGCAGGCTGTAAAAAGAGACGGAGACGGAGAGACAGAGACAGAGACAGAGAGACAGACAGAGACAGAGACAGACAGACAGACAGACAGACAGAGACAGACAGACAGACAGACAGACAGACAGACAGAAAGAGAGACACAGAGAGAGAGAGACAGAGAAAATAAAGAAGAAAACATGGCACGTGCACTCACCTCTGTTCGGACTTGATACGTGTAACAGTCACAACGGTCAGAGAGGGGGCCAGTGAACTAAGATGACCCACATGACTTTTGACATCTATGCTAAGACTTTTAAGGAATCAGGGCGAGATGGAAGCGACCCGGTAGGTCGAGCATTTAAATGCTTGAACAAAGTCTGGGGGCTGGATGTGTCCTTTCTCCTTCAGCACTGTGTGCAGGGGAGTTGCTGGCTGTTGCCATTGCAGGACACCAATCCCCAATGTCCACGCCTAGTCCGCCAGTCTTTGTGTAAGGTTCAAAGGCTCCTGGTGAAGTTCTGAAATCCGCGACCTCATATCTCTTATGACGCATACTTCCATCAATGCTGGTGTTCAAGCTTAGTGGGATCTGATCCTAGATCCCCAGGGCAGCAATGCTTGTCTTTGGAGAGTGCCCTTCAGGGGCTGGTCTTTCAGGAGTGTGCCCTTCAGGGGCTGGTCTTTCAGGAGTGTGCCCTTCAGGGGCGGGTCTTTCAGGAGTGTGCCCTTCAGGGGCCTGTTTCGCATGAAGGAGTGTGCCCTTCAGGGGCTGGTCTTTTAGGAGTGTGCCCTTCAGGGGCTGGTCTTTCAGGAGTGTGTCCTTCAGGGGCATATTCTTTCAGGAGTGTGCCCTTCAGGGGCTGGTCTTTCAGGAGTGTGCCCTTCAGGGGCATATCTTTCAGGAGTGTGTCCTTCAGGGGCATATCTTTCAGGAGTGTGCCCTTCAGGGGCTGGTCTTTCAGGAGTGTGCCCTTCAGGGGCTGGTCTTTCAGGAGTGTGCCCTTCAGGGGCTGGTCTTTCAGGAGTGTGCCTTCAGGGGCCTGTTTGGCATGTTTCTGCCCTTCAGGGGCCTGTTTTGCATGCAGGATTTTTCCCTTCAGGGGCTTTCTTTCCCATGTTGCCCTTCAGGGGCTTGTCTCGAAGGATGCTGCCCTTTAGGGGCTCGTTTTTTCCAGGAGTTAGCTCTTTTAGGGACTTTTCTGGGACTTTGCCTTTGTGGAGAGAGAGAGAGAGAGAGGAGAGAGAGAGAGAGAGAGAGAGAGAGAGAGAGAGAGAGAGAGAGAGAGAGAGAGAGAGAGAGAGAGAGAGGAGAGAGAGAGAGAGAGAGAGAGAGAGACGAAAAAGAGAGGGAAACAGAGAGAGACAGAAATAGAGAGAGATAGAGACAGAGAGACAGAGAGACAGAGAGTCAGAGACAGACAGAGACAGAGAGTCAGAGACAGAGAGAGAGGGAGGGAGAGAGACAGAGAGACAGAGAGAGAAGGAGGGAGGAGAGAGAGAGAGAGAGAGGAGAGAGAGGAGAGAGAGAGAGAGAGAGAGAGAGAGAAGAGAGAGAGAGAGAGAGAGAGAGAGAGAGAGAGAGAGAGAGAGAGACAGACAGACAGACAGACAGACAGACAGACAGACAGACAGACAGACAGACAGACAGACAGACAGAGAAAGAGAGACAGAGAGAGACAGAGAGAGAGAGAGGGAGAGACACACACACAGAAACAGAGAGAGACACAGAGAGAGACAGAGAGAGAGAGACAGAGATAGACAGAGAGAGACACAGACAGAGACAGAGAGACAGAGAGAGAGAGGGGGGGGGGGGACTCATGGATTTCTGAGTAAAGTGCTCTAAGAAGTTCGACCCTTCAGGGTCATGTTCAAGCATTGCTCCTTGTCTTCGGTTATTACCCGTCCTCCCTATCGGTCTTACATAGGTCAAGTCAAGTCATGTGGGTGAGGACAAGTCCACTGGGCCCTGTGCTCCAGCCTCGTGCTGCTGGTGTCTTCACAGCCTGCAGTGGACAGGTCCAGGAGTGGGGAAGACCTGGGGAAAGAAGCAACATGAGCAACTGGCTACTAGAGATGCCTAAGGGGACGGGATAGCCTTGTGGTCAGAACATTGCGCTCGCAATTTCACGACCCGGGTTCGATTCCCGTTCGAGGGGATTTTTTTTGCTCTGGAGTTAACATCAGTGCTGACTCCACTTTTCCTAAAAGTTTTTCGGATGAGACTATAAACCGAGGCCCCGTGTGCGAACGCACGCGGAACATCTTGCGCATACGTTAAATCCTGTTCCGCTTTTTGTAAGTTTAGGCTATCGTGTACCGGTGGAAACAGATGACAAGATTTACAAAACTGCATACACACGGGGACTAGATTAATAAGCACACGATTGCTTATTCTATTACCCTCGATATAAAAGATAGATAAATCACAATACCCATTGCTTAATATCAACAAGTATGAATAGACTTTAAAATAACTACAAAATCAACAACACGTTAAAAACTAGCTCCGCGTTTGGGAAGAGTAGGCTGTTTTGTGCCGGTAGGAACGGACGATAATTCTTTGATAAAAATACATGCACACAGGTGTCGTGCTTAGACATTCCAGAACAAGGTATACGGCCACCTTAACGGTGGACAAAAATGGTTGCATACACAAAATCTCATTTTAAAATACGGGATGTCAATTTGTATCTGTCGGTGTAACTGTGCCTTCCTACAATTGAATATAAAGATCGATTATCCAAACTATCTCTTTGTCCATTCCCAATTCTACAGCTCTCTCTGTTTTTAGACATTTTTATGCATTTTCTTGTTGAAAGTTTTTTTGCAGAGCAGTTTTGATGTTATCACAACAGAACTGACAATAACGTAAAAGGAATTGTGTCGTTTTTTTCCTGTGGCCTTAAGGATGGGACACTGGGGTCGAAACTGATGTTCGCGGATGTTTGCGTCTACATATTATAAAAAAAATCCTCAGCTAGTGCTCCGAGGTTCACTGGAGGAGGGATTTTGTGTCTGCGACCATGTTTGCCTATCGGTAAGGTACCCACATACCTACTTCTGGAATGTCTAAACACAACACCTGTGTGCATGGAAACCGAGCTGTAGGAAGACGGGGAGCATCTCGACATCTTTACCATTTCAAGCATCATAGCATGAGTAAAGGCTTACGCTTTTTTTTTTTGCTTTTTTTTTTTTTTTTTTTGGGGGGGGGGGGGGTAGTTAACACCTTACTCCCTCACTAAAAACCTTCCCTTACATCTTCTTTTAACGTCATGACTAAAAACAATCTTGCCTAGAAAGTCTGGCTCTGTGTGTGTGTGTGTGTGTGTGTGTGTGTGTGTGTGTGTGTGTGTGTGTGTGTGTGTGTGTGTGTGTGCGTGTGTATGTGTGTGTGTGTGTGTGTGTGTGTGTGTGTGTGTGTGTGTGTGTGTGTGTGTGTGTGTGTGTGTGTGTGAAGGATTCGTATTTTCGTGACAGTACCAAACCATTTTGGTTTATGACACAGTTGTGCCATTAATTTAGCAAAACCACTGTGAATAGGCCTAGCTGGTTTATGACACAACTAGACTAAACCAGACTCTTAGCTGAGGTCCCATTTGTGAACGCATCAATTCCGAGTTTGAAAACAAATATCAATCGTTACCTAATGGCCTAGTTACTAAGTATCTACTTCTAACTAAAAAGTACTTACCAGTATCGTTCTTCATCGTTGTCGTTTTAGAAGAAAAAAAAAAGCGAAACGGTGATGTTGATGTTCAAAATGCCACTGGTTTTGTTTTCCTAGCTGCTCAAGTGGTCCACACTGCATACAGAGGTCAGGCGGTTTGAAACGGCTAAGATAAAAAAAATATAAGATAAATCAGTTCACACAAACTACCTCAACAGAGACACGATTTGCACGTGTGTATTGTGTCCCTAATTGTGTTTCCTATCCCTAACTGGAGTTAGACCTTCAACTGCCTGGCTGGCCTAAATGTAACTGGACATGTTTTTGTTTTTTCTAAACTGCCGAGCACATCGTTTTTTATCAATGCGTTTGAAAACACTAACGCAAAATGATAGCCACAAAAAGATATGATAAATAAAAGCTAAGTCGAGACTGCAAACTCAAAACGAGTTGAAGACTTCCTGATGTTCCTAGGAAAACCTGTTGTTCTATTGATATGCATACTCACAAGGAGAATTTCAGATTTAGATGCGTTTATTTTGCAATGCGCAGTCTGTGCATTGGCAGCCTATCTGGTAAAGAAAATAAAAAGTTTCAGTTTCCACAGGAAGTTTCATAACCTAGGAAGAAGTTCTTTCCTCTCTGGAGCATGCTCACTTTAGGACTATGACCACTTTAGGACACAACACACGCGCACAGCTGCGTTCAGATTCGAGGTTTTGTTCAGATAGTCATGAATGTTTTACCGTTTGGGTTTTTCTTTAAACAGAGGCTTACTTTGGGTAGTGGGTGTGTTCGCTACTTTCCGCAGTGTTCCTGCTGACTGTCTGACTGTTTCTCTGTGTCTTTCTCTGTCTCAATCCTACTAGAGTACATTATGCATGTACTCTGTGTGTGTGTGTGTGTGTGTGTGTGTGTGTGTGTGTGTGTGTGTGTGTGTGTGTGTGTGTGTGTGTGTGTGTGTGTGTGTGTATGTGTGTACGTACGTGTGTATTGTGTGTGTGTGTGTAGGTGGGTGGGTGTGTGTGTGTGTTGGGGGGGGGGTGCCCTTTCAATCTGGCGTCTTGGTAAAGGCTTGAACCCAGGGTTGTGGATCACCAGCACAATGCTCTGGCTACTGGGCTATCTCAGAAAAGGAATTTAATCTTCATTGTATAAACATTGGTAAAAATTGGGATCTTTGATAAGATAGTACAGTAACAAACCACACAAAGAATCACGACGTACGAGATAGATCAGTGGTCAGAGCACTTGATTTTCAAGGTAAGGTTAAGCAACTTTGAGTATGGGAACCTCTTGGATAGGACAAGGGACCAACAGTTTATGCGCCTTGGCTTCATCACAGTGCTTGAATATACCCAGCTGTAAATAGTGAAGTGCCCTTTTTATAAACAGGGAAGGTATAGCGGCAAGAACGAAAAGATAGGCGTCGCCCTCTGTTATGCTGGTCCCTTGAGAAACTGAGGTTTCTGACAACCTACTCCCCAGCCAACGTTTAGGTTATGAGCACATCTTTACCTATTGTACTCTCTCTGATCATTCTTTTTCCACAGTTTTATTAATTTTACTAAATAATGATCAGGGGACGGTATATCTCAGTGGTCAAAGCACTCGCTTTCCCTAAGCCACGGTTAAGCAGCATCGAGCGTGGTTACCAACTAGATGGGTGACTGCGCACTTTGGCTTCAATACAGTCCCCCAGGTTCACCAGCTGTAAATGGGTACCTGCCCTCTTTAGGGTCAGGGAAGGTAAAGCAGCGAGGGAGAAGAGATGGGCGCCGCCCTCAACATGCTAGCCCCTAGAGAAGCTAAAGTCCTTGACGCTTTGCTCCCCTTGACCACGTATGCTATGGGACACCTTTACCTTTTCTTTTTTTTTAAATTGATCAGAATGTCCAAGAAGTAAATCTAGGATTCCTTATGACAGGTAGCACTGCTGTTGCTATTGGTTTCCTTTCTGCTACTTAGACTGTTGAAGCTGTATTTGCTCTTCTTTATGCTGCTTACTATGGTGATTCAGAAGATATAATTGTCGCAATGTGGACATTTCACCTCTGCTGACATTATCGTTTCTTCTCCTGTTGCTGCAGCTGTTATCGCTTTGTTGTTGTTGCTGTTGTTGTTGCTGTTGTTGTTTCTGTTGTTGTTGTTGTTGTTGCTGTTGTTGTTGCTGTTGTTGTTGTTGTTGTTGCTGTTGTTGTTGTTGTTGTTGTTGTTGTTTTTTTATCAAATTCATGTATCATAAATTTGAATGAAAGCCCCAAAGAAATATTTTTGACATTGTAGGATGTTAATTTTATTTTTCCGTTTCAAGAAGAGCAACGTGACTGGTAATATCTTTGTTTTGAATAAAAGACGAAAAATAGATTAATTAGACAAATTATTCAAATCGGTAAACTGAAGAACACAACAAACACTTTGTCTATCTATACAACCAATGATATTCATGTTTGAAAATTCCCTAATTTTCGCAAACCCATCAAGATAATGGTGGAAGATGGCATTACAGATACAGTCATACAGTCTGTGGAACTTTCCTCAAGAACAGAGCTTCACTTCTACCA
>CM060320.1:71415135-71417635 GCA_030674155.1 Stramonita haemastoma | reverse complement strand
TAAAAAAAAAAAAATCCAATACACTTGTGTTGTTGCAAACAAGAAAAAAATAAAGAAGAGGAAGAGGACGGGGAGGAGGACAAGAAGAAGGAGAAGAAGAAAGAAGAACAAGAACAAGAACAAGAAGAAGACCAAGAAGAAGAAGAAAAACAACAACAACAGCAACAACAACAATAGCCACAGCAACAACAATAACGCCGGGAGGGACGCTGCACTTTTGTCTCTCGCTCTCCACGCCATCCGATTGTTTTGATTGAAGCGGTGTTTGCAAAAAAACAACAACAAAAAAACCAATACAATACATTGCAATACAATATATTGCAATACAATACAACATAATGCAAAACAGTACAATACAATACATTGCAATACAATACAATACAACCCGATGCAAAATAATACAATATAATATAAAATCACACAATGCTGGCACTTTCACACTATACAAATTGGAACAAATTTTATCAATTTTTTTCTTTACTCTTCTTACTATCGTCGACGTCGTCGTCGTCATCATCATCATCATCTTCATCATCATCATCTTCATCATCATCATCTTCATCATCATCATCATCATCATCATGGGGGTTTTTTTGTATTAGAAGTAGTAGTAGTAGTTTTGTTATTATCATCATTATTATCATCATTATTGTTGTTATTACTAGTATTATTATCATTGTTTTTATTTATCATCATCATCATCATCATCATCATCATCATCTGGTTGGCCCCTTATGACCTGGTGTATGGACAATATGAAAGGCAGACAGCGTGCTTATTCATTTATTCATTTATCTATCTATCTATCTATCTATCTATCTATCTATCTATCTATCTATCTATCTATCTATCTATCTATCTATCTATCTATCTATCTGTCAATCTATCTATCTATCTATCTATCTATCTATCTATCTATTTACCAATTTACTGTGTGTGTGTGGGGGGGGGGGGGGGTAGCCTATTCTTTTATATCGAGGATATTGCAATAAGCCTTCATGTACTTTTTTTTTAACCTCCAGACCCGTGTGCATGCAGTTTTTGTTAATTTTGTCATCCGTTCCCACCAGCACACAATCGCCTACTTTTCCGAAAAGCGGAACAGGTTTTAACGTGTGGGCAAGATGTTCTGTGTTCCCCGAGCCTACAAACTTGTTTCTGCTATCAGCTGATTGAAATCCGTTATTGCATACCTCGGCCTCCCTGTTATGCAAGATGACAGAAACTATAATTATAATTATAGAGATCTAGGCCTGCCTACTTATTGCCACAGCTCCAATTCAAAAATGAATTTCTATAGTTTGGAGATGTGGTCAGAAGTCCTCGGTAGTATAGTGGTCAGTATCCCCGCCTGTCACGCAGGAGACCGGGGTTCAATTCCCCGCCGGGGAGGATTTTTTTTCTTTAAAAAGTCACCTTTTTTCTTTTTGGAAGGTAATCACCAGAATAGTAATAATAATTATTATGTTATTATGTTTTATTATCAATATAACTATTATCGCTGTTATTATCATCATTTTATTTCTTTTATTTTTTGTTATATACCACTATGTCACAGCAGATTTCTCTGCGTGAAACTCGGGCCGCTCTCTCCCCGGGGAGAGTGCGTCGCCACAAGTGCAGCGCCTACCCAATATATATATATATATATATATATATATATATATATATATATATATATATATATATATATATATATATATATATATAAAGTAAAACACATAGCGAAAGTAAAACAACCAGCATATTATGGTTCCCCAATATTTCGGCTTTCGCCTTCCTCAGGGGGTGTTTATTACGATGACGTGATGGTATGACATCAATTTTGATTAACGTCATTGTGAAACTTTGTTTTGATAGGTTTACAAACTTTTGTTTTGACGTACTTAAACGTCATACTGAGACATGACACACACAGCAAGAGCGAGAGCGAGAGAGAGAGAGAGAGAGAGCTTACATTGAACAATTATGGTCATAAAGTCAAGTTCACACACACACACACACACACACACACACACACACACACACACCACACACACACACACACCACCTGACATAGCATGCACACACACATATGCACAATCATGCACACACATGCATACACTCAGACACACAGGTGGAAGCACACAAACACGCGTACGCATGCACACATGCATCCATCAACACACACACACACACACACACACACCACACACACACACACACACACACACACACACACACACACACACACACACACACACACACACACACATTGCCCTGGAGTTAACATCAGCGCTAACTTCACTTTCCCCAAAAGTCTTACGATGAGACTATAAACCAAGCTCCGTGTGCGAACCCACACAGAACATCTTGCGCACACGTTAAAGCCTGTTTCGCTTTTCGCAAGAGTAGACCATTGTTGTCGGTGGGAACAGATGGCAAGATTTACAAAGCTACATACACACTAGGACCGGATGTAAGAAGGCACACGAGTGCCCATTCCATTGTTCTCGATATA
>CM060320.1:71391633-71401633 GCA_030674155.1 Stramonita haemastoma | reverse complement strand
GGAGAAGACAAAGAAGAAGGAGAAGGAAAAGAAGGATAAGGAAATGAAGGAGAAGGAGAAGAAGGAGAAGAAGAAGAAGAAGAAGAAGAAGAAAGAAGAAGAAGAAGAAGAAGAAGAAGAAGAAAGAAAGGTAGAAGTGGAGGGGAGGGGACCCTGCATTTTTGCCCTTGCTCTCCATGCCGTCCGGATGTTGTGATTGAAAAGGTGTTTGCAATAAAAACAACAATACAATACAATACAATACAATAGATTGCAATACAATACAATACAACATAATGCAAAACATTACAATACAATACATTCCAATACAAAAGAACACAATGCAAAACAATACAATACATTGTATAAAATCACACAATGCTGGCATTTTCACACTATACAAATTGGAACGAATGTTATCCATTATTTTTATTACTATTACTATCGTCGTCATCGTCATCATCATCATCATCATCATCATCATCATCATCATCATCATCATCATCATGTTTTTTAATATTAAAAGTTGTAATAGTAGTATTGTTATTGTCATCATTAGTATTGTCATTATTGTTTTTATTACTAGTATTATTCTCGTTGTTTTTATTTATCATCATCATCAACATCATCATCGTCATCATCATCATCTGGTTGACCCCTTATGGCCTGGTGTATGGACGATATGAAAGTCAGACAGCATGCTTATTCATTTATTATCTATCTATCTATCTATCTATCTATCTATCTATCTATCTATCTATCTATCTATCTATCTATCTATCTATCTATCTATCTATCTATCTATCTATCTATCTAACCATCTATTTACCAATTTACTCTCTGTGTGTGCGTGTGTGCGTGTGTGCGTGTGTGTGTGTGTGTGTGTGTGTGTGTGTGTGTGTGTGTGTGTGTGTGTAAATGTGTGGGTTTTTATTTTTTCATATCCGTTCCTTCCAGCACACAATGGCCTACTCTTCCGAAAAGTGGAACAGGTTTTAACGTATTCTGTGTGCCCCGAGCCTACAAACTTGTTTCGTGCTCTCAGCTGATTGAAGTCCGTCATTGCATACCTCGGCCTCCCTGTTATGCAAGATGACAGAAACTATAACTATAATTATATAGATCCAGGCCTGGCTACTCATTGCCACAGCTCCAATTCAAAAATGAATTTCTATAGTTTGCAGGTGTAGTCGGAAGTCCTCGGTAGTATAGTGGTCAGTATCCCCGCCTGTCACGCGGGAGACCGGGGTTCAATTCCCCGCCGGGGAGGCTTTTTAATTTTTAATTCACCTTTTTTTTTTGGGGGGGAAGGTGATCACTATAATAGTAATAATCATGATTATGTTATTATGTTTTTGTTATCAATATAACTATTATTACTGTTATTATCATCATTTTATTTCTTTTATTTTTTGTTTTATACCACTATGTCACAGCAGATTTCTCTGCGTGAAACTCTGTCCGCTGTCTCCGGGGAGAGCGCTTCGCTACAAGTGCAGTGCCTACCCATTAAATATATACATAGATATATCCCCGAGCCGCTCTGGGGACTCCAACTCCCCGATTTTTCCTCAGGGATGGTGTCTAAACACGACACCTGTGTGCATGCTGGTGTTTTGTCATTTTGTCATCCACTTCTACCGACACACGATGGCATTTGTAGTAGTAGTAGTAGTAGTAGTAGTAGTAGTAGTAGTAGTAGTAGTAGTAGTAGTAGTAGTAGTAGTAGTAGTAGTAGTAGTAGTAAAAGTAGCAGTGGAAGAAGAAGAAGAAGAAGAAGAAGAAGAAAGAAGAACGGAGGAAGGGGAGGGGAGGGGACGCTGCACTTTTGCCTCTCGCTCTCCACGCCATCCGAATGTTGTGATTGAAGTGGTGTTTGCAATAAAAACAACAATACAATACAATACAACACGATGCAAAACAATACAATACAACACAATGCAAAACAATACAACACAATATAATATAAAATCACACAATGCTGGCACTTTCACACTATAGAAATTGGAACAAATTCTTTCAATTTTTTTCTTTACTCTTACTATCGTCGTTGTCATCATCTTCATCATCATCATCATCATCATCATCATTTTTTTTTGGTATTTTGTACCACTTTATGTCACAGCAGATTTCTCTGCGTGAAATTCGGGCTGCTCTCCCCGGGGAGAGCGCGTCGCCACATGTGCAGCGCCTACCCATTTTTTTTCTTTTTCCTGCATGCAACTGTATTTGTTTTCCTATCAGAGTGGCTTTTTTCTACAGAATTTTGCCAGGGACAACCCCCTTGTTGCCGTGGGTTCTTTTACGTGCGCTAAATAGTGATGTGTAACACACGGGACCTCGGTTTATCGTCTCATCCGAAAGACTAGCGCCCAGACCACCACTCAGGGTCTAATGGATGGGGAAAAAAGTTTTGGGTCCAAACGGGGTACGAACCCCGCACACTCCGACCCGCGCTTTTTGCTTTCTAGGCAAGGCACGTTACCACCTAGACCACCGATCATCATCATCATCATCATAATCATCATCATCATCACCATCATCATTATGGTTTTTTTTAATTAGAAGTAGTAGTAGTATTGTTATTATCAGCATTATTATTATCATTATTGTTGCTATTACTAATAATATCATTGTTTTTATTTATCATCATCATCATCATCATCATCATCATCATCATCTGGTTGGCCCTTTATGGCCTGGTGTATGGACGATATGAAAGTCAGACGTCGTGCTTATTCATTTATCTATTTTAGCTATTTATCTATTTATGTATGTATGTATGTATGTATGTATGTATGTATGTATGTATGTATGTATGTATGTATGTATGTATGTATGTATGTATGTATGTATGTATGTATGTATGTATGTATGTATGTATCTATCAATCTATCTATCTATCTATCTATCTATCTATCTATCTATCTATATCTATCTATCTATCTATTTACCAATTTACTGTGTGTGTGTGTGGTGGGGGGGGGGGGGGTATTCTTTTATATCCAGGATATTGGAATAAGCCTTCATGTACTTTTTTTTAACCTCCAGACCCCGTGTGCATGCAGTTTTTGTAAATTTTGTCATCCGTTCCCACCAGCACACAATGGCCTACTCTTCCGAAAAGTGGAACAGGTTTTAACGTATTCTGTGTGCCCCGAGCCTACAAACTTGTTTCGCGCTATCAGCTGATTGAAGTCCGTCATTGCATACCTCGGCCTCCCTGTTATGCAAGATGACAGAAACTATAACTATAACTATAATTATAGATCTAGGCCTGGCTACTCATTGCCACAGCTCCAATTCAAAAATGAATTTCTATAGTTTGGAGATGTGGTCAGAAGTCCTCGGTAGTATAGTGGTCAGTATCCCCGCCTGTCACGCGGGAGACCGGGGTTCAATTCCCCGCCGGGGAGGCTTTTTTAACCTATTCGTTTTTTTGGTTTTCTTTGGAAGATGATAACACTAATAGTAATAATAGTAATTATGTTGTTATGTTTTATTAGCAATATAACTATTATCGCTGTTATTATCATCATTTTATTTATCATTTTTATACCACTTTGTCACAGCCGATTTCTCTGCGTGAAACTCGGGCCGCTCTCCCGGGGAGAGCGCGTCGCTACAAGTGCAGCGCCTACCCATTTAATATATATAGATATATCCCCGAGCCGCTCTGGGTACTCCAACTCCCCGATTTTTCCTCAGGGATGGTGTCTAAACACGACACCTGTGTGGATACTGGTTTTTTGTCATTTTGTCATCCACTCCTACCGGCACACACTGGCATAAGTAGTAGTAAATGTAGAAGTAGTAGTAGTAGGAGTAGGAGAAGAAAAAAGAGAAGGAGAAGAAGAAGAAGAAGAAGAAGAAGAAGAAGAAGAAGAAGAGAAGAAGAAGAAGAAGAAGACGAAGGAGAAGACGAAGGAGAAGAAGAACGAGGGGAGGGGACACTGCACTTTTGCCTCTCGCTCTCCACGCCATCCGAATGTTGTGATTGAAGCGGTGTTTGTAAATAAAAACAACAATACAATACAACACGATGCAAAACAATACAATATAACACAATGCAAAACAATACAACACAATATAATATAAAATCACACAATGCTGGTACTTTCACACTATACAAATTGGAACAAATTCTTTCAATTTTTTTCTTTACTCTTTACTTTCGTCGCGTCATCATCATCATCATCATTTTTTTTTTGTATTTTGTATTTGTACCACTTTATGTCACAGCAGATTTCTCTGCGTGAAATTCGGGCTGATGTCCCCGGGGAGCGCGCGTCGCCACATGTGCAGCGCCTACCCATTTTTTTTTCTTTTTCCTGCATGCAACTGTATTTGTTTCCCTATCAGAGTGGCTTTTTTCTACAGACTTTTGCCAGGGACAACCCCCTTGTTGCCGTGGGTTCTTTTACGTGCGCTAAATAAGGATGTGTAACACACGGGACCTCGGTTTATCGTCTCATCCGAAAGACTAGCGCCAAGACCACCACTCAGGGTCTAATGGATGGGGAAAAAGTTTTGGGTCCAAACGGGGTACGAACCCCGCACACTCCGACCCGCGCTTTTTGCTTTCTAGGCAAGGCACGTTACCACCTAGACCACCGATCATCATCATCATCATCATCATCATAATCTCATCATCATCATCACCATCATCATTATGTTTTTTTTATATTAGAAGTAGTAGTAGCAGTGTTATTATCATCATTATTATTATCATTATTGTTGCTATTACTAATAATATCATTGTTTTTATTTATCATATCATCATCATCATCATCATCATCATCATCATCATCATCATCTGGTTAGCCCTTTATGGCCTGGTGTATGGACGATATGAAAGTATCACAGCGTGCTTATTCATTTATCTATTTTATCTATTTATCTATTTATCTATTTATCTATCTATCTATCTATCTATCTATCTATCTATCTATCTATCTATCTATTTATCTATCTATCTATCTATCTATCTATCTATCTATTTATCTATCTATCTATCTATCTATCTATCTATCTATCTATCTATCTATCTATCTATTTACCAATTTACTGTGTGTGTGGTGGTGGTGGGGGGGGGGGGGGTATTCTTTTATATCCAGGATATTGGAATAAGCCTTCATGTACTTTTTTTTAACCTCCAGACCCCGTGTGCATGCAGTTTTTGTAAGTTTTGTCATCCGTTCCCACCAGCACACAATGGCCTACTCTTCCGAAAAGTGGAACAGGTTTTAACGTATTCTATGTGCCCCAGCCTACAAACTTGTTTCGTGCTATCAGCTGATTGAAGTCCGTCATTGCATACCTCGGCCTATCTGTTATGCGAGATGACATAAACTATAATTATAATTATATAGATCTAGGCCTCTCTACTCATTGCCACAGCTCCAATTCAAAAATGAATTTCTTTAGTTTGCAGGTGTAGCCGGAAGTCCTCGGTAGTATAGTGGTCAGTATCCCCGCCTGTCACGCGGGAGACCGGGGTTCAATTCCCCGCCGGGGAGAAATTTTTTTTTAATTCACCTTTTTTTTTCTTTTGGAAGGTGATCACAATAATAGTAATAATAATTATTGTGTTATTATGTTTTATTATCAATATAACTATTATCGCTGTTATTATCATCATTTTATTTATTTTATTTATTTTTTATACCACTATGTCACAGCCGATTTCTCTGCGTGAAACTCGGGCTGCTCTCCCCGGGGAGAGTGCGTCGTCACAAGTGCAGCGCCTACCCATTTTATATATAGACATATCCCCGAGCCACTCTGGGGACTCCAACTCCCTGAATTTTTCTCAGGGATGGTGTCTAAACACACCTGTGTGCATGCTGGGTTTTTTTCATTTTGTCATCCACTCCTACCGGCACACCATGGCAGTAGTAGTAGTAGTAGTAGTAGTAGTAGTAGTAGTAGTAGTAGTAGTAGTAGTAGTAGAAGGACAAGGAGGAGGAGGAGAAGCAGGAGAAGAAGAAGAAGAAGGAGAAGAAGAAGAAGAAGAAGAAGAAGAAGAAGAAGAAGAAGAAGAAGAACGGGGGGAGGGGAGTGGACGCTGCACTTTTTCCTCTCGCTCTCCATGCCATCCGAATGTTGTGATTGAAAAGATGTTTGCAATGAAAACATTACAATACAACACAATACAATACAATACAATACAGTACAATACAATACAATACTATACAATACAATACAATACAATACAATACTATACAATTCAATACAATACTATACAATACTATACAATACAATACAATACTATACAATTCAATACAATACAATACAATACAATACAATACAATACTATACTATACAATACAATACTATACAATACAATACTATACTATACTATACAATACAATACAATACTATACAATACTATACAATACAATACTATACTATACAATACAATACTATACAATACAATACAATACTATACAATACAATACAATACAATACAGTACAATACTATACAGTACAATACAATACAATTCAATTCAATACAATACAATACAATACTATACAATACAATACAACACAACACAACACAACACAATACAATACTATACAGTACAATACTATACAATACAGTACAATACAATACAATACTATACAATACAATACAATACTATACTATACAGTACAATACAGTACAATACAATACAATACAATACTATACAATACAGTACAATACAATACTATACTATACTATACAATACAATACTATACTATACTATACAATACAATACTAAACTATACTATACAATACAATACTATACTATACAATACAATACTAAACTATACTAATACTATACAATACAATACTATACTATACTATACTATACAATACAATACTATACTATACTATACAATACAATACTATACTATACTATACAATACAATACAATACAACACAATACAATATCATACAATGTAAAATCACACAACACTGGCACTTTCACACTACACAAAAATGGAACGAATATTATCATTTTTTTTTCATAAATCTTATCATAGTCATCATCATCATCATCATCATCATCATCATCATCATCATCATCATCATGTTGTTGTTGTTGTTTTTCATATTAGTAATAGTAGTGGTAGTATTGTTATTATCACCATTATTATTATTATCATCATTATTGTTATTATAACTAGTATCACTTTCATTGTTTTTGTTGTTGCTGTTATTATTATTATCAGTAGTAGTAGTAGTAGTAGTAGTAGTAGTAGTAGTAGTAGTAGTAGTAGTAGTAGTAGTAGTAGTAGTAGTAGTAGTAGTAGTAGTAGAAGAAGTAGTAGTAGTAGTAGTGTTGTTGTTGTCGTCGTCGTTGTTGTTGTTGTTCTTCTTCTTCTTCTTCTTCTTCTTCTGCTTCTGCTTCTGCTTCTTCTGTTATTATCATTATTATTGTTATTATCATTATTACTATTATTATTATTATTATTATTATTATTATTATTATTATTATTATTATTATTATTGTTATTATTATTATTAATATCATCGTCATCATCATCATCATCATCATCATCATCACCACCACCACCACCACCACCACCACCACCACCACCACCATCATCATTATCATCATCATTCTCATTGTTAACACTGTATTTTGCAGGGCGTGAGTGGAACCAAGAAAGGCCAGACAGAACAAATGAAGAGATGTGTGAACTTCAGTGGCTGTTCAACGTAAGTTCTGTGAAGTGGTGTGGTGTGGTTTATGTGATGTGGTGTGGGTGTGGTGATGTGTGTGGTCAAGTGTGGTGTGGTGTTGTGTGGTGTGGTGCGATATGATGTGGTGTGGTGTGGTGTGATGTGATTTTGGTTTGGTGTGGTGTGGTGTGGTCAATGTGTGGTGGAGTATGATGTGGTGTGATGTGGTGTGGTCAAGTGTGGTGTGGTGGAATATGATGTGATTTGGTGTGGTGTGCTGTGGTGTGCTGTGGTGGTGTGATATGATGTGGTTTTGTGCGGTGTGGTGCGGCATGCTGTGGTGTGCGTGGCTTATTGGTGTGGTGTGGTGTGGGTGTGGTGCGGTGTGAATATGATGTGGTTTTGTGGGTGTGGTGCGGCATGCTGTGCTGTGCTGTTTGTGCTGTGCTGTACTGTGTGTGCTGTATGGTGTGTTGTGTGTGGGATGCAATATCGTGGCGCTGCTACTGTTATGTTTTGGTTTATCATTATTATGTCATGGTATAACATGCAGTGTTGTACTGTGCTGTGCTGACTTCGTTCCACGTTTTCTGCTCCATTCTACAACAACAACAACAAGAGGAAGAAAAAATAAATTGGAAAGAGGGAGGGGGGGGGGGGGTTGTAGTGGTGGGAGGTGGGGATGTTGATGTTAGATTTGAGGGGGGGGGAATTGGCTTTCATCTTGCTTTTCTATGGGTGAGGGGTGCTTGGTATCGGTTTGTTTTTTTGCTTGTTTTGCTCTTGCTTTTTGCTGAATTTGTCAGCAGAGCGAGAGAGAGAGAGAGAGAGAGAGAGAGAGAGAGAGAGAGAGAGAGAGAGACGTGACTCATGATTATGCCTGTGGTTAAAACTCTTGTAAGTGGATTTCAGAAAAACGCCTTACGATCTTAATGATATATTCTCTCTCTCTCTCTCTCTCTCTCTCTCTCTCTCTCTCTCTCTCTCTCTCTCTCTCTCTCTCTCTCTCTCTCTCTCTCTCTCCTCTCTCTCCTCTCTTCTCTTCCACCCCCTAAACACTTTTCCCCCCTCCACGCTCCCACTTCCACTTTTTCTTCGACTCTAGTAACAATACACGCGAAATACCGTTTATGGAACAAGCCTTGCCGCCTCGTACAGCTGTACTTCAAACAAACTAATCCTTATGATCATTATTGTGAACAGTATTGCTCTCCATTATGCAAGCTGCATGTGTACAGGTATATATATATAGCCTGTGGACATTAGCGATAAGCGAACCGTGCGACCATGTTGATTCCATGGCTCAATGATTGGGCTTTAACGCCGGGATGGTAGGCAAATAGGGGATATAATTATGGAGAAGTTAGTGTAGAAGGTTCTGACATGACGGAGAAGGGAGTCAGGTTTATTAGGTAGAAGGTAGGAGGGTAAGGAAGGGAAGGTCATTTGGTGAAAGAGGACCCAGAGTGACAGGTTTATTGAGAGGGTGGCTGGTTGACTTTGAGATTTGCAAGTGGTGTTACAATTGGGCAGTGCAGTGCGCATGCTCAGAGTACAGGGGGGGGGGGAGAGAGAGACAGAAGAGATAGAGAGAGAGGGAGAGAGGAAGAGACAGGAGAGACAGAAGAAGAGAAGACAGACAGACGACAGACAGACAGACAGACAGACAGACGACAGAGACAGACAGACAGACAGAGAGACACAGAGATACAGAGAGTTACAGAAAGAGGGACGGACGGACGGGCAGATAGACAGACAGACAGGCAGGCAGGCAGGCAGGCAGCAGCAGACAGACAGACAGACAGACAGACAGACAGACAGACAGACAGACAGACAGACAGACAGACACAGAAAGACAGTCAACAGAATGGAGACAGACGGAGAGAGAGAGAGAGAGACAGAAGAGACAGAGAGAGACAGAGAGAGACAGAGAAGACAGAAGAAGAGAGAGAGAAGAGAGACAGAGATCCGAAATCTTTATTTCCAAGGGTTTTAGAAAAGCAACAGATGGTTTTCTTCAGAGTGGGAGACAAACAGACACACATATACACAGACAGCCAACGCAACAAGACAAACGAACTGACAGAAGGACAGACACTCTTTTATCCATCTGGATACTATTGGATGCATAGCCCATAGAATGTGTCGTACTTTTGTTTCATAGTTGTTGTCTAATTGTTGGTGTTTTAAAAAAATGATATGACATGTATCGTAATATTTTTTCCACACGCGACTCGGGTAACGTCTTTTAATAGATTGTTGTTGTTGTTGTTTGTTGTCATCATTACTGCTTTCCTCTCTCCTTCCTCGTCAGTAAAGGTCTTTCATTTAAAGAAATTTCTAAGACAG
>CM060320.1:71371633-71376633 GCA_030674155.1 Stramonita haemastoma | reverse complement strand
TGCTAATCTCGGGAGCTCTAGACGACCGCTTGCTATTTTATGATGGGGTTTAAATATTTCCTCTCTCTCCCAGACACCCTTCATCTATTTGCCTTGCCTGTGTGTGAGAGAGAGTTCTGTGTGCCAGCTAGGCCAGTTGTTTGTTCGCTTTTCTTCCTTTCCTCTGTCTCTTTTTGTCTGTCCGTAAAACTGCACCTTTGGTTTCTTCTTCTTCTTCTTCTCTTCTTCTTCTTCTTCTTCTTCTCTCCTCCTCCTCCTCCTCTCCTCCTCCTCCTCCTTCCTCTCCTCCTTCTTCCTTCTTCTTCTTCTTCTTCTTCTTCTTCTTCTTCTTCTTCTTCTTCTTCTTCTTCTTCTTCTTCTTCTTTCTCCTCTCCTTCTTCTTCTCCCACTCCTCCCTCCTTCTCTCTCCTCTCTTCTCTCCTCCTCCTTCTTCTCCTCCTTCTGTTTCTTCTTCTCATCCTCCTTGCTTTGTTATCTTTGGATTCCAGGGGTAGGGGAGTGTCTTTTTCTCTCATTCTTTTGTCTCTCCATTATTTTTTTTCTCTCCTTTGGTTGTATTTTCAGTTTTATATTCTTTTTTTTCCACCCTCATCCCTCTTCGACCTGCCTTCCCTGCCTCATCGTGGAGTGTGTGATATCTTGCATCCCCAAACTGGACGCAAAATCAGTCAGTATGTGAAGGTGTTTGAACAATCTGAGCATGCAACACTGGGAAGTGGCCATCTGTACAGGGAACCACGCTACTTCGCTGTACAGCTAGTCTCTTATCTTCACGGCCACAAGCACAGTCCAGTTGGGGTAAAAACTAAAGAAGTGGCCCTGATCCAGTAATATAAATGCCGCTGATAAACACGTCTCTATCAAGTGGGATTCCATTGTATTGGCTGTGCCTCCAAGAAGCCGGCTGGTAGGCTTGTTGTGTTGTGTGTGTGTTGTGTGTGTGTGTGTGTGAGGGGGGGGGGTGGTTGTCACTCTCTTATCTTTTTCCTCCTTTTTCCTCTCTTCTCCTACTAGGCCTATTTTTAGTTCGGTAAACGTCTCCACACTCCCCGACCCCTTTTATTTCCCGCCTTTCCCTGGCCCTTTTTTTTATATAGCAATGCCTCCCAACACTCTTTCTTCTTTCTGCTGCTACTTATCTGAGATAGCTGGCTCCTCTCTTGGTCCCTGACTCTCCCTGTAAGAGGACAGGTAGGTCTATATATTTTCAGAAGGCAGATCAGCCGATGATTATGTCTGACATCTGGCCAGATGGAGTACCCCGTTAGCTGCCCAGTTTACCTATTCGCCTCTTTACTTCTCACTTAGCTCTCATTCGGCTACTCCCAGAGTCTCCTAGAAATATTATTGTAAAAAAAAATCTATGTTTAAAACGTAAAACAAGAATAAAAATAGAAAAAAAGAAAGCAAACGAGAGATAGAAAGAGACAGACAGACAGAAAGCGAGAGACAGAGACAGAGAGAATGACAGGGATTAAAATATTAGCCTTGAATCCATGTTCACTCACTCACTCACTCAGTCCCATGTCCCAAAGGACGTAGGGGGGACATGAGAGAAGACGCAACGGAGATCTTTTTCCATGCTTCACGATCCTGTGTGGCTAGTAGGAGGCGTTGCAGGGGTTGGGCAGTCCAGTCTTTGATGTTGTCAACCCATGATTTCTTTTGGCGGCCTCTTCTTCTTTTGCCCTCGACTGTTCCTTGCAAGATGGTTTTTGCTAGGGTGTTGTGTCTTGTGGTGTGACCAAACCACATCAGCTTTCTCCTCTTTATGGTGGAGAGCAAAGGCTCTTGGGGGCCCACACGCTTTTTGATTTCCTCTTTCACATAGTTATTGGTCTTGTGTTCTTTGTATGATATTTTGAGGAGTCTTCTGTGGCACTTGTTCTCGAATGCTTGGATTCTTCTCTCTAACTCTGCTGTCAGAGTCCATGATTCACAGCCATATAGGAGGATAGATATTACGAGGGATTTGTAGAGGTGGTATTTGGTGCAGAAGCTGATGTTGTTGCTTCTGATGATCCTCTGGAGTCTGACTAGAGCAGATGTTGCTGTTGCAATGCGAGCTTTCACCTCATTGTTTGATGTGCCATCTTTTGTTAGGATGGAGCCTAAGTATTTGAATTGGCTCACCTCTTCCAATATTTCTCCATTCATCTTTATTTCCGTGCTGTCATTACTCGCGCTGTTGACCATGATCTTCGATTTCTCTGTACTGACCTCCATGCCGTATGCGCTCGCTCGGTCTGTTAGACTGTCTGTGAGGATTTGCAGTTCTTGTTTGCTGCTGCCCATGAGGTCAATGTCATCTGCAAATCTGAGGTTGCAAAGGGGTCTTCCACCAATGGAGATGGAAGTGTGGTGGTTTTGCAGTGTCTCTGTCATGATGTTTTCGAGGAAGAGGTTGAAGAGTACAGGTGAGAGAAGGCAGCCCTGGCGGACTCCAACCGTGGTCTTGAAGAACTCGCCCACGTGGTTGTTCATGAAAACTGCACTTCTTGCATTCTCGTACAGAGCCTTGATGACTTCAATTAGGCAGTTGTCAATGTTGAAGTGCCTGAGTACTTGCCAGAGGCCGTCATGCCATACCCTGTCAAAGGCCTTTTTGAAGTCTATAAAATTGTGGTACAAGTCTTTTTGGTGTTGGAGATGCTTCTCTATCAGAATTCTCAGGTTGAAAATTTGTTCCATTGTGCTGCGTTTTGGTCTAAAGCCCGCTTGTTCTTCTGCCAGGAGTTTTTCTGCTTGGTTTTTCAGTCTGTTGAGGACTACCTGCAGCATGATCTTGCTAGGATGGCTTATGAGACTGATGGTTCTGTAGTTCTGGCATTGCTTGAGGTTTCCTTTCTTTGGCAGGGGTATTACAAGAGACTGTGTCCATTCTTTTGGCCATTCTTTGGTGTCGTGGATCTTCTGACAAAGATCTGTGAATCGCCTTGCTGTTTCATTCCCTCCATTTTTTATGAGTTCAGCTGGGATGTTATCGATTCCAGGGGACTTCCCCTTCTTCAATTGCTTAATAGCTGTGTCTACTTCACACCTTAGTATTGGTGGGTCTTTATCTTGGTGTTCAGGGGTTTGTTGGAAACTATGTTGGTATCTGGGCGTAGTGGGTAGTTATACAATCCCTCACAGTATTCTGTCCAGCGCTGGAGGATGGCATTGTTTTCCGTTAAAAGATTTCCTTCTTTGTCTTCAATAACAGAGGCTTTAGGCTGTGTGGTTTTCGTTAGTGCTTTCAGAGTGTTGTAAGCTGTATTGCTGTTTCCCTTGGCCATTCCATCTTCGATGTTGTTGCATTGTTCTTCTATCCACGCTTCTTTGGCTTCTCTCATCTTTTTCCTCACTTCTCTGTGGCTATCCATGTACTTGTTGTTGGCTTCTTGACTTGTGAACTTTTGCTTCTTAAGTTCTCTTCTTTTGTCGCAGAGGTCAAGAACCTCATTTGTCACCCAGGGTTGTTTCTTTGTTCTGCTTCTGCCTAATGTTTCTTCTGCTGCTGTCGTTAGCACTTCTTTGATGTTGTTGGCTAATGTGTTCACATCATTGTCAATGGCTGTGAGTGCGGCGAACTTTCCTCCAATGTTGGCTTGGAAGATCTCAACCACTGTTGGGTCTTTGAGTTTTTCCAGGTCGAATCTTATGCGTGGGCTTTTTGGCTGTTGTTTTGCTTTCAGTTTCAGCCTGATGGTGGTAAGTACAAGGTCGTGGTCACTGCCAATGTCAGCTCCTGGGAATGTTCTTGTATTTGCCTTGTTTATGCTGGATTTGAATCTTTGGGGTGACAGAATGTAGTCAATTTGATTATGAATCAGACCATTTGGTGAGTGCCAGGTTGATGTTCTAGATGGCTTGTGAGGGTGGAGTGTGTTAGCCAGAGTTAGTTTGTGCTTCTTTGCGAATTCCAGCAGCCGCTGTCCTCTGTCATTTGTTTCTCCCAGTCCAAAGCGTCCTGTGGTTCCTGCCCAGGTGTCATAGGCATCAGGTCCCACCTTAGCATTCCAATCGCCTTCCACAATGTTAATGTTAACAATATCAGAGAGAGGGGGGGGGTAGAAAGAGCGAGAGAGAGAGAGAGAGAGAGAGAGAGAGAGAGAGAGAGAGAGAGAGAGAGAGAGAGAGAGAGAGAGAGAGAATAACAATGATAATGACAATGACATAGCTTTCAAGCCATGTACCATGTAGACAAGGAAGATAACGTTAACAATACCACACAGAGAGACACAGAGACAGACAGATAGAAAGACACAGACAGAAAGACACAGAGATAATAGTGGGAGGGGGGAGGGGGGATATGTATACATACATTACAGTCAATGTGTGGTGTGACAGTATGCAGAGGGAGGGAGCGAGGGTGACAGTGGTATCTGCTGCCTGTCTGCAGTGTGTTCGGATTCACCTCTGAGTCAGTGCTAACGGAATGCACCACAGGGGCAGACAATAGGAAGGGAAGGGGGAAGGGTAGAAGAGAGGGGGGGTGAAGAAAAGAGGAGGGAGTGTAGTGGGGAGGAAGGGGGAGGAGGAAGAAGGCACAGGTAATATAAAGGTAGAAACGGAAGGGTGGTCGGTTTTTGTTTGGTTGGGGTTTTTTTGGGGGGGGTTTGGTTGGTTTTGTTTTGGGGTTTTTGTTGTTGTTTTACGAGCCTAGTTCCCTGTTTGCTTTTTTTAAAATGGACATCTGTCTTCTCAGCTCTTGTGGTACGTCTGTTCTGGTCTATTCACAGCGTTCTGTCTGTGTGTGTGTGTGTGTGTGTCTTGGTACCTTCCCTCTACCCCTCCTAATTCTTTCTTCATTGGCTTTTCACAAATGTTGATTCCGTTGATCACATGTTTGCGGTGGAAAAGCTTTACATACATGTAAATAGTTGTGTGTGTGTGTGTGTGCGCGCGTGCGCGTGCGCGCACGCGTGTGTGTGTGTGTGTGTGTGAGTGTGAATTCATGATGATGAGCATGACTTTACTGGACATTGTCCATGTAACGTGAAGAACTGTTAAAAACT
>CM060320.1:71336633-71364133 GCA_030674155.1 Stramonita haemastoma | reverse complement strand
CTCCTCTCTCACACACACACACCACACAACACACACACACACAAAAGGGGTTGGGTGGTCTTTTTCTTTCTTTTTTTTCTCTTTTTTTTTTCTTCTTCTTTTTTGTGTTGGGGGTGGGGGTAGCTTTTTTTATATAAATAATTATTTGTTGTTATTGTTGGTGGTGTTCCCTTTTTGGGGGGTGGGGGTGAGGCTACTTACGACTTTTTTTCTCAGTTGAAATTACCTAACATTTTTTCGTTGGAATTACTGTTTTTGTTAGAAATTGTTAGAACTGCTTTTCCTATTTGTTAATTGTAGTTTAGTAGGTAAGTAACGTTAAGGATTTTTTTTAATCAATCCACATGTAGGCCCTATTGATCCCTGAAATTCCATCTTGCATACATTACCAACTACACCCTCCTCCCCAGACATTCACACACCCTTCCCCCCTGTCTTCTCTGTCTCTGTCTGTCTGTCTCTCTCTCCCTCATTTCCGTCTAATATCACAGTTTGTGAAAGACGTTAAAAGAAATTGAACACCACACACACACACACACACACCCACACACACACACACACACACACACACACACACACACACGCGCGCGCGCGCGCGCGCGCGCGCGCACACACAACCCCAATCTCACAGAGAGAGAGAGAGACAGACAGATAACTTGAAAACCTCGACGATAACCTCCAAAACAGCAGAGGATGCAGCTGCTGTTTCGGAAACTGGGCAGAATTTGATTATAGTGGAGATGCCTTACGGACATTCAGCGTTGGGATTTCTCCAAAGGCCAACTTGCCCCAAGGCTGCAGGACATAAAGACTGTGCAAGTCAAGCCTCCAAGTCAAATAGTCATAGTCGATCACTAAGCAAGCTGTAAAGTGGAATTCCATGAGGGGGAAAGAAAGCCACTGATCATACATCCCTTCACTTGTTGTTTGATCCCAGCATCAATGGTTTAATCAAGAACTGTGATAAAGCCACTGATCATGCAGCCTCTCACTTTGCTGTTGCCCCCAGCATCAATGTTTAATCAAGAACTGGGATACAGCCACTGATCATACAGCCTCTCACTTTGCTGTTGCCCCCAGCGTCAATGGCTTAATCAAGAACTGGGATAAAGCCCAGGCGCTGAAGGCTACTTATATAATAATTATAAATAAATGAATGAATGAATATACAAATAACTATAACTACATCTTCTCCTCCATCCACACAGTTACCCGAGGCCACCACAGCCAGCGCCGCCGCCCACATGACCTTGGCTGACCTTCAGGCGCTGGCCGCCCGGCAGCAGGTTGCCATGGAGACGCAGCAGCAGGCGTTGGCGGCGCGGCAAACGCGGCTACGGTACCTTCAGCAGCAGGAGGAGGCGCGGCAGCAGCAGCAGCAGCTGTGCAGCGAGGAGGCGCCGCGCCTGAGGCTGATGCGGGAGCGCGTGCAGGAGCAGGAGCTGAAGCTGGCCCAGTTGCGGGCCCTGAAGGGGCAGGTGCAGCAGTACCGAACCCACAACACCGGCCTCAGTGAGTATGTGTGGTGGTAGTGGTGCACGTGCACTCTTGTTTTTTTTTTTTTGGGGGGTGCGTATGTACTTTTTTTGGTTAAGGATGTACCAATATTAGGGTGGGGGGTTTGGTTGTTTTTTTTTTAAGAAGTTGGGGGTGGGGGGGTGTTCTCTGTTTTCATTGTTGATGTGTGTAGGTTTTGTTGTTGTTTTGTTTTGTTTTTTTTGTTGTTTTTTGGGGGGGGCGTTTTTTTAATAATTTGTTTTTGTTTTTCTTTGGGGGTTTTTGTTTGCTTTTTTTGGGTGTTTTTTGTGGGGGGGTTTTGGTTTGTTTGTTTTTGTTGTTTTTTTGGGGGGTCAGTAGTGATACACTTAGCCTGTCGAGTGGGGATGTGCTATGGGCAAGGCATGTACCTCCGCAATGGTTATACTCAAAACTTTATTTTTCCCCAATTTCTGAAACAGTAGCTAAGTAGTTAGCACTCTTGACTAGGCCTTACTGAGTGCTGTTTGATGTGTGCTCTGTGCAGACTCAGAGCTGGAGGCGGTGCGGACACTGTTCAGCCAGAAGGAGAAGGAGCTGGCCCTGGCTGTCTCCAGGGTGGACGCCCTCATGCAGCAGCTGCACGACCTCAGAGAGGTCAAGGCCAAGGAGGCCATCGCCCACGGCACCCGGGGCAAAGGGCAAGCGAACTCGGCCTTGACCTTGGAGGTGGAGAGGCTGAGGAAAGAACTGCTGGTGAGGGTCGGCGTGATTATGATTACATTACGATGATGATTACAGTGATGATGATTACATTACGATGATGATTACAGTGATAGTGGTGACATTACGATGATGATGACATTACGATGATGATGACATTAAGATGATGATGATAATGATTGCATTCGATGATGGTTACAGTGATGATGATTACAAACGATGATTAATATAGTGATTACATACGTGATGATGATTACAGTAATTTACATTACGATGATGATTACAGTGATTACATTACGATGATGATTACAGTGATTACATTACGTATGATGATTACCAGTGATGATGATTACATTACGATGTTGATTACAGTGATGATGATTACATTACGATGATGATTACAGTATGATGATGATTACAATACGATGATGATTACAGTGATAATGATTACATTACGATGATTACATTGATAATGGTTACATTACGTTGATGATTATAGTGATAGTGATTGCATTACGTGATGATTACAATGATGATGATTACATTACGATGATGATTACAATGATGATGATTACATTACGTTGATGATCACAGTGATGTGATTACATTACGTTGATGATTACAGTGATGATAGTTTCTTTTAAGTTGTATGGGTTTTGTTGTTTGTTTGGGTTTGTTTGATTTTTGTTTCATTCCATAGCTTGAGGAACACCATAGATGAGATTTTTACGTATGAGAATACCCCCCCCCCACCCCACACACACACATTTAGGTAGCGGCACCTTGATTCTGGTGGTGTCTGAACACAACACCTGTGTGCATGAGGGTTGGGGTGGTGGT
This sequence comes from Stramonita haemastoma, assembly GCA_030674155.1. Lineage (NCBI taxonomy): Eukaryota > Metazoa > Mollusca > Gastropoda > Neogastropoda > Muricidae > Stramonita > Stramonita haemastoma. The sequence continues at coordinate 71,361,094 of CM060320.1, read as the reverse complement.
GATGGTAGTAAACTTTGTCCTCGGTTCTTACTGGCACAAACGGAACGAGTTTTTAACGTGTGCGCATGATCTTCTGCGTGGATTTGCTCACAGGACCTCCCTCGGTTTATATTATAGTCTCATCCGACGCAAGGACTTTGACGTTGAGTTTGATTTTCTCGTCAAACTGGGAACAAAGGGCAATGCTGGGAATTGACCCCAGAACCCCACGGTTTACTTGTTAGGCAGGTGAACGTTTAAACCGTTCCTGCCACCTGTCTTCTTGGTACAGTTTCTTGTTCGGAAGAGTAGGGGTTGGGGGTGGGGGGGGTTTGGTTTGTTTTGTTTTTGGTTTTTTGTTCCTCGGCTAGAGCTCCAAGGTTCACCAATGGTGAGATTTTGCTTATGGGAACGTTTTTGCCCACCATGAAGACAGCCGCATGCCAACTTCGGGGATGTATGCTGGGTATTTCGTGTTTCTGTAACCCACCGAACGCTGATATGAATTACGGGATCTTGAAAGTGCATACTTGATCATTCAGTTCTGCATGTGTAATACCACAGAGAGAATTAAGGCACTGGCAGGTCTGCACACTTGACGTTGAGTTGGGAGATCGTAAAAAAAAGAAATCCCACGCTTACTTAATTCACCAGAAGCAGCTGAGATTCGAACCCAGCACGATTTCATGGGCACATGAGATTGAAGTCGAACGGTCTTAACCACTCGGCTATAGACTCTGTTCAAAAGTTGTAAAAAAAAAAATAAATAAAAAAGCCATATGTGGTTTGTCTTATCTTATCTTGTCTTCACTTGTCTTATCTTATCTTTTCTTGTCTTGTCTTTTCTTGTCTTCACTTGTCTTACTTTTTGTCTCTTGTCTTCACTTGTCTTTCTTGTCTTTGTCTTCACTTGTCTTACTTGTCTCTCACTTGTCTTATCTTGTCTTCACTTGTCTTTTCACTTGTCTTCATTGTCTTGTCTTCACTTGTCTTGTCATCACTTGTCTATCTTGTCTTCACTTGTCTTATCTTGTCTTCACTTGTCTTCATATGTCTTACTTGTCTCATCTTGTCTTCACTGTCTTATGTCTCATCTTGTCTTCACTTGTCTATCTTGTCTTCACTGTCTACACTTGTCTATCTGTCTCCGCTTGTCTTATCTTGTCTCACTTGTCTCACTTGTTCACATGTCTTCACTTGTCTCAATTGTCTTCACTGTCTATCTGTCTCACTTGTCTTCACTGTCTTATCTTGTTCACATGTCTTCACTTGTCTCATTGTCTTAACGATGTCTCCTTGCATCCACGCTATCGTCAACACTCACGCTCCTCAACGCACATCTCACTCCACTGCCCACCTAGCGCACTGCAGCAGCTCAGGTGGACAGCATGCAGAGCAGTCGGTGTCCCGCAACGGAACATCAGGGCGAGAGGCTGCTGAGGCAAGAACGTGGACGGCGAGTGAGAACCCCCACCACCCCACACACCCCCATACCCCCCATCCCCCAAAGCAGCGAGCAGCAGAGAGGGGGGGGAGGGGGAGGAGGGTGGGGGTATCAGGGGAGGAGGGTGGGGCAGAACGTGGCGGCGGTGGACCTACATCAACATCCCCAAGAAGCACGGCCAGAGAGAGGAGGGGAAGGAGGACGGGAGGGGGGGGGGGCTCCAAGGCGGAGGAGAATCTGCCTTACAAGTCTTCAGGAAGCCAGAGCTCGCCTCCAAGGAGGGCAACAACCGCACACCCTACACTTCTCCTCGCCCTGGTGAGCGCAACAACACAAAACAACAACAACAATAACAATAACAACAATAACAGTAGTAGTGGCGACAACAACAAGGAGAGGAAGAAGAGTGGAGGGCGGGGAGGAGGAGGGGGAGGGGGAGAGGCGGCGGAAGAGTACAAGATCCCCTCCCTCATCTCCTCCCACTTTGACATCCAGCGCGTGCGCGGGGGGTCAGTTGGGAAAGGGGGGGTGTCGTCGGGGGGTGGTGGGGGGAAGACCCGAGGGGAAGGCGGGGTGGGGGTGGTGACTAGTGTGGGGACAGGTGGGGGCCCCCCACCCCACAGTTCTTCGTCACCCCCCACCCCAAAACCCGCACCCCCTTCAGTGAAGACCTCTGCTGTCAGCAGTGGGTCTCCTCCCTCCCAGCCAGTGTTGAACAGTTTCGGAAAACCAGGCTCTCTCCCCAAGTGGCCCCCTCCTCCCCTTCCGCCTTCTCCTCCTCCAACTTCAGCCAATAGCGGCGATGACGTAAGCCCTGACCCATCATCCCCCCCTCCCCCTCCCCCTGCCCCCTCTCTCCCACCCCCCGCTCACCACCCCCACATCAACATCTTCGAGGAGGAGCGGCAGGCAGGGAGCGGTCAGAGCTCACCGGCCTCCAGCGAGGGTTCAGGGCCCCTGGTGAAACAGGGGTCCGGGGTCTTCTCGCACCAGTCGCCCGTGGCCGCCGTCACCGCGGCAGCAACAACAACTGCCGCTACCGGTCCACCAGCTCCAAGTTCCGGAGCCCCCAGCAGAGGTCAGACGTTGCAGCAGGGAGGGAGCACACACGGCGCAAAGTCCGCGCTGGAACCCAGAGCGCAGCAGTCTTCAGGGCGACAGGCGCCCAAGCCGCCCCCTCGCCTGCCTCAGACTGTTCTGCACAGCAGAGGGCCTGTGTCCCCGCTGTCCCCGTCTGTGTCGTCGTCAGCATCATCATCATCTGCAGCATCTATGCCATCGTCATCTCTACCATCATCGACCAGTGTGTGTTCACCATCATCATCATATCATCATCATCGTCAGTGCCATCTTTCCCAGCCTCTCCCACAGACAGTGCAGCAGACCAGGGTAGGGTCAGGATGTCTCCGAGGAAGCAGGACGCTCTGCAGAACTCTGCACCCTCCTCCTCCACTACTGGGGGTGGTGGTTCTGCGGATCCAGGGGAAGGGGGGAAGGGGGGTTCGGGCATTCATCTCAACCAGCGTCCCGCTCCTACTTACAGGTGGGTTTGTGGTTGCTTGAGCTGAGTGGTGTGTTTGGGTTTGTTTGTTTTTTTTGTTTGGGGGGGGTGGGGGGGGGTTGGTGTTGTGTTGTGTGTGTGTTTATTTTATTTTATTTATTTATTTCTTTTATATCGAGGATAACAGAATAAGCAATCGTGTGCTTTTTTTCATCCGGTCCCCGTGTGTATGCAGTTTTGTAAATATTGTCATCTGTTCCCACCGGCACACGATGGCCTACTCTTACGAAAAGCGGAACAGGATTTAACGTGTGCGCAAGATGTTCTGCGTGCGTTCGCACGAGGGGCCTCGGTTTAAAGTCTCATCCGAAGGACTTTTGGGGAGAGTGGATTCAGCACTGATGTTAACTCCAGGAGAAAAAATTTCCTCGACCGGAATCGAACCCGGGTCGTCAAATTGCCAGCGGGTGTTGTGTTGTGTTGTGTTGTGTTGTGTTTTGTGTGTGTGTGTGTGTGTGTGTGGTGGTGGTGCGTGCTGCGTGCGTGCGTGCGTGCGTGCGTGCGTGCGTGCTGTGTGTGTTTGTAGTGTGGGTGTATGTGAGTGGCATGTATGTGTAGTGTATAATTATGTGGCTTTGTGTGTATGTGTGTGTTTATCAGTTTAACGTCCTTCTAATTAGTGATATCAGACGGGAAAGTTTATCTGGTGAGTGTGTGTGTGTGTTGTGTGGTGTGTGTGTGTGTGTGTGTGTGTGTGTGTGTGTGTGTGTTGTGTTTTAACCTTTAGTTTTCCTAGTCCAAACCGAAAAAAAAAAGTGTACAGTAAGCGTGCTTGCGTGCTTGTATGAGTGTGTGTGTCTGTGTGGGATAGATAGATAGATAGATAGATAGATAGATAGATAGATAGATAGATAGATAGATAGATAGATAGATAGATAGACCGACCGACCGACCGACCGACCGACCGACCGACCGACCGACCGACCGACCGACCGACCGACCGATTGATTGATTGATTGATTGATTGATTGATTGATTGATACATTGATAGATAGATAGATTGATTGATTGATACATAGATAGATAGATAGACAGACAGACAGACAGACAGACAGACAGACAGACAGACAGACAGACAGATGACATATAGGCAGACAGACACACAGACACAGACAGTAAGCCCACACCTAAACCTCTCTGAACTTTTTTTCCAGGTACGCCTCCAAAAACTTCATCACCAACACCTACACAAGCCGCCTGGGCAGCAGCGCGCTGCAGCAATACCAGCACCTCACCCAACACCTCTACCCCCCTCCCCCTCCTCCCCTTCTCCTCCTCCCACAACACACACAGCGGGGACACCACACCACACACACCATCACAACAACACAGCACCAGCACAGACTGTACAGACTCTGCCCCAACCAAACCAGAAGAAGGGAAGAGTACACACCAGGCAGCGAGACCCAGTTACCCCCTTCCACAGACGGGTGCGTGGTGGTGAGGGTGGGGGGAGGGCCGGGGGAGGAGGGGCTGACCCACTTTGGGCTGGTGGGGTCGCCCAGCTACCCGGACATCGCCTCGGACAAGGGGAGCTACAAGGCCAACACCCCCAAACAGGTGAGGCGTCGCCACTCGGACAGCGACAGCGAGGAGCTGGCCAAGGTGCTGAAGAGAGGGGACGGGCCGCCAGGCTGGAACAGGTCACCGAGGACAACGGCGGCAGCAACAACAGCAGCAACATCAGCAAACAACAGCAGCAGCAACAGCAGTACAAGCAACAATAACAGTACAGGCAACAACACTCACCCTAACTCTACCCCCAAATCCTCAGTGTCCAGTGACAGCAGCAGTGCGCCCCCTTCGCCCAGCAGACTTCAGGAGAGTGGGGGTGGCTCAGTGGTACAGACACAGGCGGCGGTCAGTGCGCGGCAGAGGAAGAAGAGGACCATCCTCAAAGGGGACAGCAGGCGGCGAGGTCAGAGGTCGTCTAACCGCGTGTCCTTTGACCCCCTGGCCCTCCTGCTGGACGCCTCGCTGGAGGGAGAGCTGGACCTGGTCATGAGGACCGCCCAGGAGGTCAGGGATGAGTGGGGGGGTGTGTGTGGGGGGGGGGGGGGTGGGAGGTGTGTGTGTATTAGTGAAGTGTGTGTGTAGTGTGCGTTTATTTTATTTTATTTCATTTTATTCTTATATATCGAGGACAATGGAATAGCACTCATGTGCTTTTTGACGTCAGTCCCGTGTATAGCAGTTTTTGTAAATGTCATCTGTTCCCACTGGCACACGATGACCTACTCTTACGAAAAGCAGAACAGGATTTAACGTGTGTGCAAGATGTTCTGCGTGCATTCACACCGGTTGTGGTGTTGGGGGGGGGGGATGTAGTGTGTGTTTGTGTGTGTGTGTGTGTGGGGGGGGGGGGGGTAGTATGTGTGTAGTGTGTGTGTGTAGTTGTAGGGGGGGGGGGATGTAGTGTGTGTGTTGTGTGCGTGGGGGGGGGGTAGTGTGTGTAGTGATGTTGTGTGTTGGGGGGGGGTATGGGTGTGGTGTGTGTGCTTTGTTTGCTGTTATCTTTCTGTCATCCTTTTACTTCCTTTCTTGGTCCTTCTCCTGCCTCTTGTTTTCTGACAGTCTTCAGATAACATTCTTTCCATGCCAAGTACTGTGTGGGCTGTTTGTCAGGCAGATGCACGCAACGCTGTTCACATTGCAGACAACACTTCTTGCTGTTTGAGGTTTATCATGCTAAATTGACCAACTGCCGTTCCCCATTAGAACAAAATTCAAGATAGTATTGAACTTAATGCACCTAAATGCTGTTATGAAGAAGAAAATCTCGAAGTTATTAGGTATTAATTACATTTTGTATTAAATAAATAATTTTATTATATTATTATTATTATCTTAGAGTGTAAAGTAATGGTCCTTGACACTCCCAGTGCAAATAACCAAGAACAAAAAACAAAAACGAAAAATCCTGCCTCTCCTGCAGTCATTCTTACTAGCTAGTTTTTTTTTTCTTACTAGCTAGTTAAAAAGGGTATTCAGAAACAGACCAAAGCTACACACTAATAACTATTCCAGTTAGAACGACTCTTGTGATTTCATTTTGTGATTCATCTGCTCATATTTGCTGCTGGTGAGATTGGCCACAAGACTGCAGAGGAAAGTTTTGAAGGTTTTTGGATTTTTTTCCCGGGGGGAGGGGAGGGTGGTTAACATCTCTGAACAGACTACATTTCCATGTTTACAAGGTCTGTTGAAATTGGACTCAACACACACACACAAGATAGAACTGAAAAATATTTCACTTTTTTTTTTTTGCTGCCTTAACTGTAACGTCCCCGTCCTGATTTCCCACGCCGCTCGTTTCGATCTCCCCACCACAGCCATACCCTGATTTGTTTTTGCTCTTCTTCAGGGTCGGGAGTCCACAGGGATCCCATCAATATTAGGCCACTGTGGGGGCCACTGGCCAGGGAAAAATCTATTCTTTTGTCAGCTGGGCGCTAATAGATTCATATATCTTCAATGACACAGTGTGTTGTGTGTGTGTGGTGTGGTGTGTTGTGGTGTGTGGTGTGGTGTGTGTTGTGGTGTGGTGTTGTGGTGTGTGTTGTGTGTGTGTGTGTGGTGTGATATGGTGATATGGTGTGTTGTGTGGTGTGCAGGTGGACGATGTCAGCAGGCCCAATGACGAGGCATCACAGCCCTGCACAACGCCATCTGTGCCGGTCACTACAGCATCGTCAAGTTCCTCATCGAGTTTGGGGCAGACGTTAACTCCCGGACAGCGATGGCTGGTGAGAGGAGACTTGACTCTTTCCTCACCTTGGTCTTGCTGCATGCAGATTTTCTCTGTTTCTCCTTTTCTTTTTTAGCTGTACTCGTAGGGGACGGACGGGATAGCTACAGGTCAAGCTAAGGTTAAGCAGCGTCGAGCGTGGTTGCCAATTGAATGGGTGACCATTTTTGTGCCTTGGCTACAGTACAGTTCCCCCAGTTCCCCCAGCCAAGGGAGATAACTAGTGCCTTATCTGAAATTGTTTGTAACCATGCATTGGCTGTGAGTTATCTAACTTGGTTGGTGAGTTTCTGAAACTGGAGGGAATGAACGTGGAGAAATAAAACAATGATCGAATTGAGATGCATCGGTTTTCTTGCTCTTTCAATGCTTATGTGGCTTAAAAAATCTTCTTTCAAGTTTATCATGTGTTTGGTTGTGGTTTCCCTGTGAAAGCATAAAGTCATGAACCCTCGATGAACCGTGAAAGTTTTAAATCAGCCTGCATTTATGTCCCTTCCAAACACTTACTTCCTCCTGAGAGTAGCTATAAATGTAAAATCTTGAAAGGAACATGCATCAGAGGATTCTTCTTCCAAAACACTCCTAAAAAAAAGCCCTCTTAGTAATCATAATCTTCATTTTGCATTTATATTCAGTTTTTCTACAACAAGCCGATTGTGGGGGGGGGGGGGGGGGGGGAATTATTTTAAATGTTCTAATTCTGATGGTCAGGATTTAACACAACAAACCATTGAATTGTGTGTGTGTGTGCCTGCGTGTGTGTGTGTGTGTGTCTCAGGACCCCGTTGCACTGTGCTGCCTCCTGCAACAACTTGCCCATGGTTCGGTTCCTGGTGGAGCACGGGGCCTGTCTGTTTGCCACCACCCACAGCGACCAGGAGACAGCGGCTGACAAGTGTGAGGAGGACGAGGATGGCTACGACCACTGCTCTGACTACCTCTATGGTGAGTCAGTCAGGGAGGGAGGGAGGGGGTCAGGGGCCGCTGGGCGCTCCTCAGGGAACTAGTCCAGGGTTTTTTCTGCTAGTAAATGTTGGCAGGGGACGGGGTAGCTCAGTGCTCTGACATTATCATCATTTCAAAACTGGCCACTACTCTTATCTATCTGTCTGTCTGTCTGTCTGTCTGTCTGTCTGTCTTTCTGTCTGTCTGTCTGTCTGTCTGTCTGTCTGTCTGTCTGTCTGTCTGTCTGTCTGTCTGTCTCTCTCTCTCTCTCTCTCTCTCTCTCTCTCTCTCTCTCTCTCTCTCTCTCTCTTCTCTCTCTCTCTCTACCTACCTATCTATATCTATCTATCTATCTATCTATCTATCTATCTATCTATCTATCTATCTATCCCTTAGTCTGGCGAGCGTGGGGGCACCCCTGAAGACTTGACAACCAGTTCCCTCCATTCCTCTCTCTGTTCTGCCTTTCTCAAAGTTTTGTCAAGTTCTAGGCCTGTCCATTCGCTGATGTTGTCCTTCCGTCTCTTGTTTGGTCTGCATCTCTCTCTCTCTCTCTCTCTCTCTCTCTCTCTCTCTCTCTCTCTCTCTCTCTCTCTCTCTCTCTCTCTCTCTCTCTCTCTCTCTCTATTTATCTATCTATCTATCTATCTATCTATCTATCTATCTATCTATCTATCTATCTATCCCTTAGTCTGGCGAGCGTGGAGGCACCCCTGAAGGCTTGGCAACCAGATCCCTCCATTTTTCTCTCTGTTCTGCCTTTCTCAAAGTTTTGTCAAGTTCTAGGCCTGTCCATTCGCTGATGTTGTCCTCCCATCTCTTCCTTGGTCTGCCTCTTTTTCTTCTTCCCTGGATAGTACCTTGCAGTATTGTTTTTGCAAGTACATTAATTTGATCTTGTGACATGCCTGTACCATTTAAGCCCACACTTCTTTACAGTTGATAGATTTTTGTAGGGACCAATAGTTTGCTGGATTCTGTTGTGCACGTCTTCGTTGCTTATCTGGCCTCTGTAGGAGATGCCAAGGAGTCTCCTGAAGCATCTCATTACTCTACGGAGGCATAAAGTAAATACTATTACTACCTTTGGAGGATGGGATAGCTCAGTGGTCAGAGCACTTGCTTTCCCCAAGCTAAGGTTCAGCAGCATTGAACATGGCTACCAATGGGATGAGTGACCATTTGCACGCCTTGGCTTCAGTACAGTCCCCCATTTCACCCAGCTGTTAATGGCTACCTGCCCTCTTTAGGGTCAGGGAAGGTAAAGCAGTGAGGGAGAGAAGAGATGGGCGCCGCCCTCAACATGCCGGCTCCTGGAAAAGCCGAGGTCTCTGAATCCTTGCTCCCCTACGACCACACAGGGTATGGGACACCTTTACCTTTTTAAATAGCGGAAGACGCATCACACAGCTGTCAATTTCCCCCAGTTTCAGCTCCTCTCAGCAGCTAATCATCCCATCCCATCTGAACCCAGATGGGGCCAACTGGTGCTATTTATAGCAGGAGATGACCACACTTTGGACTAGGTATAAGGTAACGACTGACTAAATTTTTACTCTTGACTAGGCCTTGCTGAGTGATGTTGGATTTGTGCACTGATATCGAACCTTCCTCTTTCCACCCCCCTAACCAGTGGACATTTTAAAAAAAATTTATACCATTTTTTGTCACAGCAGATTTCTCTGCGTGAAATTCAGGCTGGTCTCCCCGGGGAGAGCGCGTCGCCACAAGTGCAGCGCCTACCCATTATTATTTTTTCCCTCAGGGATGGTGTCTAAACACAAAACCTGTGTGCATGCTGGTTTTTTTTATATAATTTTGTCATCCGCTCCTACCGGCACATGATGGCCTGCTCTTCCGAAAGGTGGAACGGGATTTTAACGTGTGCGCAAGATGTTCTGCGTGCGTTCGCACATGGGACCTCCGTTTATAGTCTCATCCAAATGACTTTGACATTCAGTTCGATTTTTTCGTCAAACTGGGAAGAAAGGGCGAGCTGGGTACGAACCCAGAAACTCGCGGTTTACATAATTATTGGCAGGCGAACGTCTTAACCATCCTGTCACCTTCCTTCCTGTATCAGGTGTACAGGAGAAGCTGGGCATTGCCAACAAGGGCGCGGTGTATGCGGTGTTTGACTACAGCGGCAGCAGGCAGGACGAACTGTCGCTCAACATCAACGACCAGCTGACCGTGCTGCGCAAGGGGGACGAGGAGGAGAGGGAGTGGTGGTGGGCGGTGGGGCTGGGCAACAGGGAGGGCTACATTGCCCGCAACCTGCTGGGGGTGAGTGAGTTTGTGTTTGTGTGTGGGGGGGGGGGGGGGGGGGGTTGTGTGTGTGAGGTGGGTGTGGGGTGGGGTTTTGTTTGTGTGTGTGTGTAGTGTGTTGTGTTGTGTGTGTGTTGTTGTGTGTGTGTTTGTGTGTGTGTGTTGTGTGTGTGTGGGGGGGGGGGGGGGGGAAGTTGGGCAACAGGGAGGGGTACATTCCCCACAGTCTGCTGGGTGTGAGTAATACTTGTCCATTTGTGGCTGTGGTGTTTCTCGATTTTTGTTTTGTTTCTGTAGAAGTATATCATCTTGAGATGGAGAATGAGTGTGTGTATGTGTTCCACTGGTATGTAAGTTTGTATGTGTAGATTTCTTTGTGTATGTGTGTACACAACCTGCATGTGTGTGTGTCTGTTGTGTGTATGCACATCATGACATGCATGAGTATGTGTGTGTGTATGTGTGTGTACATGCATGTGTTTGTTTTTGTTGTTGTTTCATTTAAAAACTTGACTGTTATCAGGCTTAAACAAGAACTGGTATCAGTCTAAATCGTTTTAATAGAAAAGAATGATTTTTTTAGTCAAAGAGGTAATTCTGTCCATCCACTGACTCCCTCCCAGCTTGTGGGGTGATGAGTTACGTGCTGCTGTTTTTTTTTTTCAGGGAGGGGGGAGGATGTCCTATGATGTTCAGCAACAATTGAAACCAAAGCCATTTATTTGCTAGCAGTTTTTTTTCTTTTCAAAGTAAGCTTTATAAGTGAATCGATAAACTTCAGAGAAAGGAAAAACAAGTAGTCCTGGTTTCATTCAAAAATCCCCTATTTCTAGTGGCAGAGAAAAATCAAAGGACCTTCGTTTCTTTGTCACATTTTTGCCTTTGTTTTCTTCCGAGCTTGGATTTGTGTAAAGTGAAAATGGCCACAAGGCTTAGCAGTCATTTATTTTTTGTCCTTGAATGAAGTTTGAGCCAGGACATGTTTTTTCTGGATTATTTTTAATGGTGATGTTGATATGAAGCCAGTGTCTTTGTTAATTGACTGTGTTGTGTTGTGTTATTTTTATATGGTGATGATGATATGAAGCAAACGCCGCCGCTGTGGCCTAGTGGTTAGGGCGTTGTACTCGTAATCTAAAGGTTGCGGGTTCGATCCCAGCTATTCCGCTATGGCGTTTGTGCCCTTGGAAAAGGCACTTTACGGCTATTTTCTCACCCCACCAGGTGTAAAAGGGGTACCACCTTGTGTTGGGGGTTAACCCTGCGATAGACTGGCGTCCTATCCAGGGGGGAGTCTATGACTCTCAGTCGCTTAACGCCACAGAAACCGGGATAAGCACCGGCCTGATGAGCCTTATGGCTCGGGACAGATATGAAGCAAGTGTGTCTCAGCACTGACTGTGTGTTGTGTTGTGTTACAGCTGTGTCCCAGAGTGTTGCCCACCAGTTATCAGCCCCTGCAGAGCTCAGACTGTTGACCTTCAACTTTCACCCCGCTCCCCCTTCTCTCAACCAACCAGCTTTATCTGGCAGCCATCAGAGAGTGTTGTCTTTCCCTACCCAGTGTGCCAGTAACAGAGAAACAGGCTTTTGTGTGGTGACTGTCTACAGGGACTCCCAGACTCGACCAAGTGATGTTTCTAGGATTGTCAAGGTCACAGTATGTACAGATTAGGGGACACTCTGAATGTGGATTTATTTATCATCACATGGTCATCCCATATGTGATGTGGTTGTAAGTGGAATGGACAAGGGTTCAGTTTTCATCACATCAGTCATGTTAATGCAAGGACCTCTTTTATGTGGTCATCACATTTGGCATGGCTGACTCCTTGACGCCTCTGTCTCTGACGTTTCCACTTTCTCTCTCTATGACCTGTCACCAGTGAACAATGCACTGCAGGACCAAAAAAAAAAAAAAGAAGAGTAGTGAAGTGTGGTGTGGGCGTCTTCAGTATTCCAGGATCATCGTGTGTCGTTGTTAGGGGGGTGGGAGGGAGGTGGTGATGGTGTTTATCCTACCTTTACTTTATTCAAGAAAATGTGCTGTGTGTCTGTGTGTGTGTGAGACAATCATGGTGTGATGGTTGGGAGTCGTTCTCAGCTCATGCATGCACTGTACAGCTCTGAGGCAGAGACTTGGTTAATCCATGATGAGGGCAGGAAAAATGTTCACTGTTTGCTTTGTGGTGTGTAAAATGACAGCGGCGTAATCAAAAGAACTGGTCAAAGTCAAGTCACTGTGTTTGGAACTTGGCGAGTGCAGTCCCAGCGTCAACTGTGAAGTAGTGTTGCAGTGCTGTGTTGCTAGGTTTGGGGATGGGGTGTGGCACTTTGATATGCGGTTTGGTTTGGTTTTTTTCTGGAGTGAGTTTTTTTTGTTCCACTGTGTGTTCTAGAGTTGTACTTACACACACTGACACTGTAGAAAAGTGGTGAGTGGTTGGAGTATCATGTTGACCTGTGTTTATATATAGTCACACAGCCCCTTGGTCAGAGGAAAAGAAAGCAGACTCAGATACTACACATGTATTCACACAGAGGACAGGCACTGCCACAGGATAGGAAAAAGTTATTTTCTATTGTAACAACATCAGAGTCGCTAAAAGTGTAGGGTGACAGACAGGGCATTTTAAAAGGGTTGTGGGGTTTTCATCTCATGTCAAATTCAAAGCATTTTTCATCTACCACCAAAGAATCTGAAGTAGTTCAGAAACGTAGATTTCGATTCAACACCTTAAACTTCCCTCTGATAAAAGGTTCCTGTGTTTTTTTGCAGGCAACAACCTGTACATTACCTATGGGATTTTTTTTTTTTTTTTAGCACTGTAGATTATTCATTCAGTTTCTACTTCCCCTTCTTTCTTTCTTTTAATAAAAGCTATTCAATATTTCCATCTTTTCAAAAAAAAAAAGAAGGCTGATAATCGGTGATGAATCTTTAACACGTGTTACCCCAAGAGTGCAGCTGCACCCGCAGTCTCTGTGACCAGCCCTGCAGCAGCTGAGTGCAGTGTGCACTGGGTCATCATAGTAATAAAACCAAAACCAGCAGAAATCAATGCGGATGATAGCACGAAAAGTGATGATCAAGTAACTGCGTGGTTGTGTACGGATAAATCCATACCCTTTCCATGGGAGATGATTGTGTAGTATGGATAAATCTACTGGAATGGGAGAGGGGGGGGGGGGGACTTACAATGTATATTATCTTTTTTTCAGTGCCATAGTTGTACATTACAGATCAGCCTATTAGATCCCTGTAGTCAAGAAAAATAAATCATCACAAGATGGGTTTAAATTACAGGCTTTACACACTGCAGACCAGTTAGTTACATGTGGAGGTAATTATTATGCAAAATATATTGTTTCTGAGCTCAAAAAGGAATTGCTCCCATTGGTTTGATAACAAATCCTCCTATGCAGCCTGGGTTAACCCCCCAAACTTTCCATGTAGATATTTATACCAATTTCAAATTTCAGCCAAAATTTATTATTTTTAATGGGGTTTTTTCAGCTTGATGATAATTTTTATTTTGTTACAATTTAAGCACATATAATCTCAACACTCTAGGCTTAGCCTTAACACAATTGTCAGGAACTTTTTTTGTTGGTTTGGGTTTTGCTGTAAAGCATTTGGTTTTTGCTTGGTAGAATGAGGTTGCTCTTTCATTTTTTTTTAATCACATAATGTGTGAAATAAATTTGTCAATTTTAAATTCCCCTACTCTCACATCTAAAGTTTCACCGACACAACTTTTCATTGACTGTAAAGAAACTTTTGTGATCTCTATCGCTACATCACAGTCTTATAGACCCTCATGTTAACAAGCCAAAAAATCGGTACTTTAATGGGTCTCTCACTCCTGCCATGGTGTCTGATTTCTCATCATCATATTCAAGCATGGGTAGATGCTTGAAGTGGCATAGATAAATGAATAAAAAATACAATCAGTGAGATGAACAAGTGGCATCACTTTATGTACAGTGAATTAGTAAAGGTGAAAAAAAAATTTTGGGCCCCATAACTAACCTTTCCTATTTTCATACCTTAGCCATCAATGATAAGCATCCTCCTAGTGGGTGGAACTGCGATGTGTGACTGCAGTTGATGAATCATGGCAGCTCTGGCTGTGCTGTGTATTGCTGCTGCCAGTAGCTTCAGACACACAGCATTGGTGAAGGTGTCGAAGCCAAGGTGACACATAGTTGGGGGGAAAAGTCAGTGGTATTCCTGCTGTGAAAGGCCTTTTGGGACATGGAGGAAAACTATATCTATGGTGGATATAGGACCAGGGGAGGATAGTCTGGGGGTGAACAAGGCTTTTTTTTTTTTGGTGGACAAGTTCCTGTGCTGTTGGAAGATTGTTGGGCTTTTTCTTTAAAAAAAAAAAAGTTATTAGGCCTTTTCTGCTGCTGTTCTATGCAAAATGGTGATATACAACATGGTCACATGATATGCAAATCATTTTTCATTGTAGCCGTGATATAACTCCTGTTGTTTATGATATTGTAGTCTGTGTTAAAAATGGATAATTCAGGATAATGTTTTTCCCTGTTAAGCGGAGTTTTGAAATAATTTTTCATAACTTTAAGTCAGGCTGGTCATGTCCTGTTACAGAAAGTGTATGAAGTTACCATGAACAAAAAAGTCATTTGTTGACTGTATTTGAAGATTGTGGTTTGTTTCTGTGTGTTTCTGGATTGCAAGCAAGATGAATGGCCATGGAACGTGGTGGGCTGGAAGTGCAATATGTGAAGGCAGACCTGTAATGGTTTTGAGGGCTGGAGTAGTGCATACAGTGTCAACACAATGCATGTTGACAATAGGGACTGAATCTGGGAAATGATGGAAACACAGCTTTTCATGTGTTAGGTTTTGGGTGGATTTTTTCCCCTCCAGATGTTGATTTAATCACATCAGGGCATCAAGAAAAGCACCAGACCAGAGGGAAATGTCTTGAAGTCTATGTATGTAACTATTTGTGTATGTATGTTGCACAAAAAATGTTGTTGAATAGTTTTTATAGTCAGTGCCTTTGATTCAGTAATATGCTGAACTTCTGGGATATGACACTATTTCCATTTCTTTGGATTGGAGATGGTGTTGCTCTTTTCTGTGTACAGTATAATTATAGTAATGGCCAGTACTGAGTGGATCTGAATACGGAGGATGTGGCCACATAGACTGGAGTGTATAATGCAGTATAGATAGGTCAGTGGTGTGAGAGCTTCACCCGACAGTCATGTCACTGAAACAATACCAATGACAGTGTCGGTTGCTTGGACTATGATAACATAACATGCCTTCAGCTTGTTTCATCCTTTATTCTGTGTGTGTGTGTTTTGCGAACTAAGATGTGCGGTAAAAGTCAGTATGTATCATACAATGCTGAACACATGAAATACAACAGAACTGAACTTTTTAATACATAAGGGCTGTTAAGAAAAAGTCAGAAGCCTAGCCATGCTGAAGGAGGAGGTATGGTAGATGTTGGTTTTTTTTTTTTTTTTTTTTTTTTTTACTATTCCATGACAACAGTGTCAGCACTGGTGTAACTAACCACACACCTTGTGGAATATTACAGCTTTGCAATGAAATACTATCTGTTCTGTATTGATGAGATCATACCCAAGAAGTGCCTCTTTAGTCTTAGTTCTTTTTGTGTTTCGACCAGTACATGATATATTATGGAATTTTTACAGCGCTCTGAGCATTTGCATTCCAAATCATTCACAAATGTGACCATTCACAAATGATGAACAGATTTAAAATTTACACACACACACACACACACACACACACACACACACACACACACACACGATACATAACTATCCCAACCAAAACAACACAGCAACACAGGTTAGTCAGATCTAAACCATGGTGGATACCTGCAGGTGAAAGACTGGTTTGTATCACTGTGTGTACAGGTATGAACTACTGTCACATTGTACATATATCAATATGTCACTATCACATACACCATTTGTTTATATTCTTTCACAATACTTTGTTACCATCAAGTCATAGCAAAAAGTTGCACTGGTATAAAAACTATCACTTGAACTTGTCAAAATTGAGGTTTGTGTACATTTTGATTTGCCATCAGTCATATTATGACTCCCCCCCCCCCCCCCCCCCCGAAAAACCCACCACCCCTTAAATCTATTTGACAAAGGGTAAATAATTTTTTTATGCATGGAGAGTATTTGAAATATGAAATTGTTGACAAGTGTTAGTATTATACACATGTAGTCTGTGACCAGCATTGAAGCCTAATGAAGATTAAATAAAATAATGTAATGCATCGTTTAGTCATACAAGGTTTTTTCATACTGGGTGAGATGTTTTTTACGGCAGTTGATGTGAAGTGTGTATATACACAAACACTTGCTGCACATGTCGTACTGACTGGACCACATCACAGCATAAACCATGGACTTTTCCAAACAAAAAGTTTATCTTTCTAAAAGCACTGGCACAAAAATAGCGCCAACCATCACAAAGATGAGTTGCTAAACAGTGGAGGTATGAGCAAGCAATCCACAGCCATTCTGTTTACATGAAGTAAAGGCCAGCTGTCACAAAGCCTCACACTGGTCACAGACGAGGTCTGGCCCCACTGCTTTGTATCATTTTGTACACAAGTCATGGCAGATTTCTCTGCATGAATTTCAAGCTGCTCTCCCATTATTTTCCCCCTTCTTTTCCTGTTTGCATGTGTATTTGTTTCCCTATCAGAATTGCTTTTTTCTACAGAGTTTTGCCAGGAACAACTCTTACTGCCGTGGGTTCTTTTACATGCACTAAATGTGGTGGCTGATCCTCAGATATAATCTCGTGTAGTCTCCAACAACCAGATCACTGAAGCATTCTACACAAAGTTCACACTCCACAGCATACTCCCTGACAAGCCAATCATTCATTACATACATTACATACCATACCAGGCCAGCATTCCCCAGCTAGCATGCCAGGCTAAAGCTAAACCAGCCTCTCAGCCCAACTGTCCCTGCTGACCACTCCATCCGTCCAGCCCACACCCTAACTATGCAGACCCGCTTCATGTTGACGGGAAAGTTCTGACCTGCTGATTCTGGTAATAAATGGCAATGAAAGAAGAAGTGTTCTGTCCAGTCTTTCCAGAGAGTGAGTGGTGAAATGTGAACATTCAGTGTGACACCTCATCTGTATAAAACATCCATGCCTAGCCCAGCTTCTTGCTTTCTCCCAACATTGAGGAGCACACACACACAGCAGGATGGAGGGGAAGCTGTGCTCCACATCTTGCTGCTCTCAGCACACTCCTTCCACACTTGCTCTGCCAGCCTCCAATACAGCCTGCATTACCAGCTATTGCTGGGCTGCCAGGGGGCCACCATCCACAGAGGCCCTGCACTTCAGCATGAAGATCTATATGGGGTATTCAGTCCACCTGGGACATATTTTGGATATACCAACAGTCCAAACTGTGTTTACTTGCTCATATTTTCATTCAGGATGCATGCTGGCTCTGTTCATATTGTTGTAACTCACTGGATGCTGACAATAATCAGGGATCTTTAATGTGCGTATGTGATCTTCTGCATGTGTCCACACAAAGAATATGAAGGCAATAGTAGATCTGCACTTTGAGTTGAACCTGGGAGATTCCAAAAGTCCCCACTTCTGATTAACCTGGCATCAATGCCGAGATTCAAACCCATGGCTTCATGGGCCCACAGAATGAGTCAAACACTTAACCACTTGGCTACAGCATCTGTCACATTATTCACAATAAGTAACATGTGTAAAGTTCTTGAAATCCAAAGGAATTGTCAAGCTCAATAAATATTTCATGTTTATCAAAAACATATTATAATAGAAGCAGTTTGACTGATAATTTTATTGACCCCTAACCATGGCAAAGAAAAATGAAACTAGACATTTTATGTCTGAATTTGATCATCTTTGCTTTACACACACACACACACACACACATCCACACCACACACACACCACACACACCACACACACTCTCTGTCTCTCTCTCTCTCTCTCTCTGTCTCTCTCTCTCTCTAACATTAAACTAAAAAATATCTATTTTTTCCTCTTTTATTGTCAGCAATCAATTGTACACGATGCACCATGGTGGAGTACACACTATGATAGAAGCACACCAATTAATGAACAAATAAAACAGCAGGCAACTGTGTGTGAACCTGCAGTGGCCAAGGCAACAGAATGGTATTGTCAGAGCATCTTCTGCTACCTGAGTGCAGCATAGCAGCTGGGGGAATTTCTTACAAAGCAGAGCTGGGGAGAAAACACTGGTAGTTAGTCTGGGTACATGTTCCTCCTCTCATGTGTGGTGTGTGGTGTGTGCATGCGTGTATTCGAATTTGCTAAAACTATTAATCGTTACTGATTGCTCTTGTGTTGTATGGCTCGAATGCAAGTGCTTCGGTTTGTTTACACAAGAAATAGCGCTATATAAATTCTAATTTATTATTATTATTATATTATAATTATTATTATTATTATTACTATTATATGTTCCTCCTCTCATGTTGCCAGAAGTCTTTCATGTATTTAAGGATATATTTCATTTTCTTTCTGTTTTTCATAAATTCCTGTTTGATAAGTCCAGAGTTCACATCACTGAACAGATATGTCTGTGTGTGTGCACCTAACACATGCATGTGTAAGCTAGCTGTTTTCACTACAGGAATATTTCTGCCACCCCCATCTCTCCATTTCACTCCACCCTCTCAAATTTTCTTATCTCCCAGAACCCTGGTCATACCTATGGAAAGATTGCATACAGCTAGAAAATAAAAAAATTAAAATTAAAAATCTTTTAAAAAATACACACCAACATCCACACTAGATCCATTGATTAACACATCATAACATGCATCTTCACCGTTTACAAAAATCTATATGCTAGTTAATAAAAAAGATTCATAAATGCTGGTAACGTTGGTATACTATTTTCATTGATAGATCATACATAATACATGCCAGTCCCCCCCCCTCCCCCCCTTTGATCTCTTATCTTCAATTTATCAACACGGTTGACCTTTTGCCCTCAGACAACAACAAAAGTGACACGTGCCATGCTGTGCCATCCGACACCTTTGACACATCTGTCACTGTCACTGGCCGACATCACGTACAACAACAGTTCAGGCTGCATTAAAAAAAAAAAAAAAAGTGGGGGGGGGGGGGGGGGGGTGTAGTAAATAAAAAAAAAACTGAAGGCAGAGAGATTGATCTAACTCTGATGTCCTGGCCTCCTGTTAGTTGTTTTCATCACTGGGCAAAACACTGTGTCAGTCAGATTTGCATTCTCTTCAAAAGAATTTTTTTTTAATAATATCAATAATTCATTTTGCAATACTCTTGGATACTTAATTACATCTACAGTTAATTCAGGTCTTTGTATGAGTTGTGTGTTTATGTGTTGTGAAGTGTGTTGTGTGTGAACGTGTACAGAGGGAATGATTGCAAATGGTTGCATTGTTCAGTATGTTAATTGTGAATAAAAAGCCAGTACTTAATACTTAAAGAGACAAGTTAATAACAGTTTTATAATTTCTTTGACTATTACTTTTCTTTTCTTTCTGTTAGTGGTGACTGTTTTATCAAAACATATCAAATAAAAACCTGTATCCCCAAAAAGAGCCTTTGTATTTTTCTAAAATTCTATAAATAATTTTTTAATACGGTATTTTCATCATATGGGAAGAGCATACAGTAAGCAAAAAGTTTTCAGCGGTGAGACACAGACAGACACCAAATGCTTACCACATGACCCACATTGATGTGGTCACCTTCAGCTTCACACAGGGAGTCACACTGTCACTCTGCTGACGGCTCTGGCACTGTAACAGACTGGACATCACCACGCCATGAAATATCAGTTAATGAACAGAACTGAACACGAGGCAAGATGAAATTTTTTGTTTTTGTTTTTGTTAGGATCAGATGAGTACTGATGTGCCCTTGGTACATCTAGTCCCAGATTTCAAAAGTCTGACTGAATCATTTCTCTATAACAATTTGTATACAGAACAGGCAGAACACAGAGAGGAATGGAGAAAACTGGTAGTCAATTCTTCAGGGGTGCCCCCGTGTCGCCAGACTAAAGGATAGATAGATAGATAGATAGATAGAAGACAGACTAGACAGACAGACAGAGTGAAGACAGATTTATTTATAACTTAATAATTTTTAAAAAGACAGTACAGCTAGATCTTGCAGTCAAAATACAACAGTATTTTTTTTTCTTCCTACTTCTTCTTTTTTAAAAGTTTTGTCGACAACATTCTATTTCCATGTCCATGATCAAGGATCCTTAACACGTGTTAACTGGAAATAATACACAGCTGGAGGCTACAGACATCTGTCTCCTGTCCTAGTCGTCTTGTCATTAATGTCATGGTTGGTGGTTGTTCATACACTTCCCCTCTTTTAGCCGATTCAGAACATGACTCACCAAAGAAAACCCTGGTTGATGATGATGGTGATGTTGATGATGATGACAATGATGGTGATGGTGGTGGTGGTGATGATGATGGTGATGATGATGGGCAGAAAGCAGTCCTCATGATCCACGAAAACAGCCGATCATCTTTTCTCCGTGGATTGCAAATGGAAAGCTGTCCACAGAGCATGCCTTCACCTGCACCCAACACACAGTACCATCAGTTACTAAGGTTATCTACTTATAGTATCAACACATATATAATATATATATATATAATGTATATATATATATATGTATATATAATGTATGTATATATGTATATATATGTATATATATATATATATATATAACACACACACTTTGTGTGTTTTGTGTATATATATGAACACATGTTCAAACATAGCGTGCATGCTATATGTGTGTGCGCTATTGTGTGCAAGCAGTAATTCTAACTAGTCAGAAATGTGATGATCATATTTAAGTGTATGTGTTCACACATGTGCATGTGTTTGTACATGTCAGTTTTTTTGCACACACAGTATGCATGAGCAAGATAACACTGAATGCTGCAAGAAACATAAATTGGAAGGGCGCCCAAACTATGCATTGTACAAATTGGAACATTTCAACTGTCAAAAAAGGATGCATTGCATTGGCCAGTGGTAAACTAAAATCTCCCATCCCTAGGGCTTGTTCTGTTAACTTATACTTAAAGATCTATGCATGTGACCTAAAACCTGTCATTTTTTATATAGAAATTCTGTTTCCTCTTTTCAAGGAGTTTATCACAAGACACAGACCGGTTCTGCCAGTAGTAACTTCACAGACCAAACCGGCTGGCGGCTTCTGCAGTTGTCATAGGCATCAATTTGCTGCTGAATACCTATCCAATGATAATGATCAATGGAAATGAATTTCCTGATTTTATGGCCAAGGCCTAGATCTATTGGTTTTTGCCCATTCCTAGGCTATTCTAGCTCGTACATTGTGACGGCGATGATTGTGGCCTGACAACCGGCTTGGTCTACTAGCGGCCTGTGCACACTTCACGATGTCATGTCACCGGTTTGTGTCAACTGTCACTGACTCGATGATGGGGCGACGCAACATGCTTGTAAAAAAATAATATAATATGAAGATCACGCTTCAGCCTGCAATTTCATGTGAAACAAACCATTGTCCTTTGTATGTTCGCGCAACATCCGTGTAGGAAACATGGTAAGATAAAGCTGAACTCCAGCAATTCTTTGTTTGGTTCATGGAGTTCCATCGATCGGCCCTGTTGGGGTCGTCTGTTTGGTTGCCGCCTGGCTACGCGTGGAGTCTGCAAGCACCGTGTTTCTGCTTCTTGATTGGCTGAAAGAATGAGATGCAGAATTACCTGCCTTGGATGCAGATAGTCACCAGCAAGATGACGACATGCCAGGGACTCGCGAAAGACCGGGGTGTGTGTGTGTGTGTGTGTGTGTGTGTGTACGTTGAAGGGGGGAGGGGGGGGGGGGCGCTAGGAAAGCGCACTAGGCGAGGTTTGAAGCGCCAATGCGCTACGCCTTCCAGTCTAATGTGCCCTAGGCCTATAGATATTATATTACTACATTTGTAACTCGGTGCGAGAATGGCAAATTGTGAGAGAGACAGAGACAGAGAAAGACAGACAGAGACAGAGAAAGACAGAAACAGTGACAGAGAGAGAGAGAGGGGGGGGGGGGGGGGTGAGTGACGGGAATGTAGGGAGAAAAAACACAGAACAAAGACCAACAACAGCAACAAAAAACATGCATAAACAAAGAAGACAGGACTGATGAAGGATTTTTTTTAATGAGAGACAAAAAACAGTGAAAAGGCGGAACATCAAAGGAGAAGGAGAGAAAAAAAGGATAAACAAAACAGAGAATAGTTCAAGAATGAAAGATGATCAACTGAGAAGACAGAAAGAAAAAAAATCAGAAAAGGTATAGACAGAGGACAACAGTATAAACAACAACAACAACAAAGAAAAGAAAGCAGGAATAAATAAAAAAAGTGTCAACGGAAAAAAAAGATAAAAGCAAAATAAGATATTAAATGGATAGGTCGGAATGATGGATGGTCTGACTCATAGAGCTCGTAAATAGTCCATATTCATAAGCGTAATCATAGTGCTGAAAACCCAGAAGAATAAGAACAACAATAACACACACACACACACACACACACACACACACACACACACACACACACACACACACACCTACAACAAAACAACAACAACAACAACAACAACAACAACAACAACAACAACAACAACACACACAACACACACACACACACACACACACACACACACACACACACACACACACACACACACACACACACACAAACACACATCGTGTGCTGGTGGGAACAGATGACATTTACAAAAACTGCAAACACACGGGGACTGGATGTAAAATAAAAAAAAGCACAAGAGTGCTTATTCCATTATCCTCTTGGGGGGCGGATAGCCTAGTGGTCAGAACATTGCGTTGGCAATTTGACGACCCGGGTTCGAGTCCGGTCGAGGAAATTTTCTTCCTGGAGTTAACATCAGTGCTGACTCCACTCTCCCCAAAAGTCCTTCGGATGAGACTTTAAACCGAGGCCCCGTGTGCGAACGCACGCAGAACATCTTGCGCACACGTTAAATCCTGTTCCGCTTTTCGTAAGAGTAGGCCATCGTGTGCCGGTGGGAACAGATGACAATATTTCAAAAGCTGCATACACACGGGGACCGGATGAAAAAAGCACATGATTGCTTATTCTGTTATCCGCGATAAAAAAAAAAATCAATAAAAAAAAATCCTCGATATAAAAGAATAAAATCAAAATCAAATCAAAACACACAGAGTTTTGGTGGTTGTTATTTTTGTTTGTTGTTGTTGGTGTTCTTTTGTGGGTTTGTTTTGTTCATTTATTGTTTTTTTGTTTTTAATTTTGATTTTGTTTGTTTACATGTGGTTTTGTGTTGTTGTTGTGTCTATGTTTTTTGTTGGGGGGTAGCCACAGTTTTCAATGGTAGTGGAATAAGCACTCATGTGTTTCATTTTGTTTGTTTTTTTAACATCTATGCAGTTTTGTAAATTTTGTCATGCGTTCTCACCGGCACACAATGAATTACTCTTTCCAAAAACGGATCGGGGTTTAATGTGTGCGCAAGATGTTCTGCTCTGCGTCCGCATACGGGACCTCGGTTTATAGTCTCATCCGATGGACTTTTGGTGGGAGTGGAGTCGGCACTGATGTGAACTCCATGGGAAAAATCCTCGATATGAAACTATACAGGCACCTCAGCTCAGTGGACCAATAGTCATGGTGTCTCGATGGCAGGGTGTCCACAGTTGACAGTGGAGCAGTATAACGAAAGATGTCAGGAAATCAGAAAGCAGTGCCCAACATGCCGAGATTCCACGTTACGAGGCAGGAAGGGACACAAATCAAGGAGGTTTGTTGCGGTTTTCTCATCGCGAGGTTTCCTCCCTTGACTTGAGGCTCCGCGATTTTCATGTGATCATTTTTCGTACCTTGATTTCTGCAACAGGAAAAAAAAAGGATATTGTAAAAAGAAATTTAAAATGATTCATTTCAAGGACGATTGATAAATACGATTCAATAGTCAGTACCTATTCCTGTAAAGGTTGAAAAGAATAAAATATAAATAGAAAAAAAAGTATTCTGCCTGTCATTTTATGTGGTTTGAGTGTATGCGTGCGTCCATGCCTGCCTACATGCGTGTGTGTGTGTGTGTGTGTGTGTGTGTGTGTGTGTGTGTGTGTGTGTTTTAGTTCTTCATTTTAACGTCGTTCCACTTCGTGATATCAGACGGGAAAGTGTATGTGGGTAAGTGTGTGTATGTTGGGGGGGAGGGGGGGGGGAGATGGTTAGGTTGAGATGAGCTAATTACCCACATTAAACAACTTTAAGAAACAAAAATTAAAATCATAAAACAAGAATGCTGAAAAGAAAGAAAGAACAGCTTAAACACTCACTTTGAAATTCATATAACTAAAAATCATTATG
>CM060320.1:71294133-71329133 GCA_030674155.1 Stramonita haemastoma | reverse complement strand
ATCTGACCAACAAAAAATATGAACGAATGTGTGTGCGTGCGTGCGTGCGTGCGTAATTCTTTTCTTTATGTGTTGTTACAAAATGAATGGACCAGTCTTCTTCAGCAAACGACTTGGGGCCAATGAATAAGTCATTCAGCAGTCAGTCTATCCAGCAAAACGACTTGGGGCCAATGAATAAGTCATTCAGTCAGTATCCCGCAAAACGACTTGGGGCCAATGAATAAGTCATTCGTCAGTCAGTCATCAGCAAAACGACTTGGGGCCAATGAAAAAGTCATTCAGTCAGTCATCCAGCAAAACGACTTGGGGCCAATGAATAAGTCATTCAGTCAGTCATGTCATTTAGCCAAACGACTTGGGGCCATGAATAAGTCATTCATAGTCATTAGCCAAAACGACTTGGGGCCAGTGAATAAGTCATTCAGTCAGTCATGCAGCCATCTTCTCACTGTGAGCTCCAACCGGTCTGTCTTCTTCCTCCCCAAGCCACCGTCCAGAGTTAACGGATAACACTGAGACTCCATTTTCGCTTTTCGCATCGAGTCGATACCCTGTGTGAAACAGCCATAATTTTGTTAGGCCTATCGTAACTATGCTATGCTTTTCCTTTTTGTAGACCACCATCGTCACCATCTCCTTATATTATAAGTTTCATTGGTCACTAAGTATTTGGGGTTTGGGGGAAAAAGTGTGTGTGTGTGTGTGTTGTGTGTGTGTGTGTGTGTGTGTGTGTGTGTGTGTGTGTGTGTGTGTGTGTGTGTGTGTTGTGTTGTGTGTGTGTGTTGTGTTGTGTGTGTGTTGTGTGTGTGTGTGTGTGTGTGTGTGTGTGTTGTGTTGTGTGTGTGTGGTGTGTGTGTGTGTGTGTGTGTGTGTGTGTGTGTGTGTGTGTGTGTGTGTGTGTGTGTGTGTGTGTGTGTGTGTGTGTATCAACACAGGCATCTATGTGAAATTAGTAGATATATTACAATTGTCAACAAGATTCTTGTTTTTTTTGCAAATGAGATATGGGTATGACTGGGGACGGTATTGATTTTATAATGGATTGTCCCAACTAAAAGATCTTGGAAATCAGTTTGGTGTGTGTGTGTGTGTGTGTGTGGTGTGTGTGTGTGTGTGTGTGTGTGTGTGTGTGTGTGTGTGGTGTGTGTGCGTGCGTGCGTGCGTGCGTGCGTGTGTGCGTGGTGTGGTGGTGTGCGTGTGTGTGTGTGTACGAGACAGAGACAAAACACAGAGAGAGAGAGAGAGAGAGAGAGAGAGAGAGAGAGAGAGAGAGAGAGAGAGAGAGAGAGAGAGAGAGAGAGAGAGAGAGAGAGAGAGAGAGAGAGAGAGAGAGAGAGAGAGAGAGAGAAACTCTGAACACTAAAAGATTTTTTTCATAAAGAGGCCGTTGACCCATAGATGAAGTGGGTTGCTGACCAAATCACTGAATAATGACAAGAACACACAGTAATGCACAGCTGTGTCAAACAAATGCAAACAAATCCACAGTGAGGAAAAAAAGCCTAAAACCTTGTGACATCATATTAAGAGAGAGACATGTTAAAACCCGTTCCGCTTTTCAGAAGAGTAAGTCAATGTGTGCCGGTGGGAACAATGACAACATTTGCAGAACTGCATGAACCGGGGATTGGTGATTAAAAAAAAGCACACGAGTACTTAATCCATTATCCTCGAATTCAACAATCAAAAATTAAACGACAGAGACAGTCAGACATAGACAGAGGCAGATAGACAGAAAGACAGAAGTTGAGTGAGAGGGAGAGGAGAGAGAGAGAGAGAGAGAGAGAGAGAGAGAGAGAGAGAGAGAGAGAGAGAGAGAGAGAGAGAGAGAGAGAGACAGAGACAGAGAGAGAGAGACAGAGACTGACGAGACAGAGACAGAGACAAGACAGATAGACAGAGACAGATACAAGACAGATAGACAGAGACAGATACAAGACAGATAGACAGACAGACACAGAGACAGACAGACAGACAGACAGACATCCAGACAAATCACACACAAACATTCCTTAGAGCAACAAGACGCTTAAAACAGCCTACACAGAGAGCAAGGTATAATAATTTCTATATGTACTTTTCTCACGCCAATGGTGACAACAAAGCCGCTGTAAGTTACAAGTTTGTTTGACTGCTACTATGTGTGATTCACTGCTTCACTGACATTTCTCTCTTTTAACAGTTTTTTTTTTTTAATTTACCTTAGTGGTCCCAGTCGCCGTGGCTCTCTCCTACACATGGAATCATGTAGTCAACCACTTGCCTTTTGTGGAAAGATACGTCCTCATATAAAAAAAAAAGGGGGGGGGGGGGTATGTGGCCTAGACGTTTCGGCATCGATCTACAAAGTGCTAGGTCTGTGATTTCAAACTTGCAGCAAAACCAGATACTTCTTACCCACCCCCACCCCCTGACTGTCTGACTGCCTGCCCCCCCACCCCACCCCTCTCTCTGTCTCTCACGCACGCACACACACACACACACACAAACACACACACACACACGCACGCGCGCACACACACAACACACACACACACGCACGCGCGCACACACACACACGCACACACACACACGCACGCACAAGCACACACACGCACACACACACACATGCACGCACGTACACCATTCCACAATACGTTGAGAGCGGCATCTGGCGCTTATCTTTTGAACAGGACTGTAAACATGAGTATTAAGGTTGCGTGTCACATATTTTCCAACCGTCACACACACACATCGGCGATGAAACAGCCATTACTGCACAGCTTCTGATTTTTTAAGTCAAAACTCTGCTTCTACAGGCAGTATCTATTATACGTGGACAAAGAAGACCACTATCAAAAACTAATACCCCCTATGTGGCACTCTAGTCTAGTAGCAATTTTCTATGAACTGAAGGGACAACTTTTTGGTTGTATTTTTTTTTTTTTTTTTTGTGGGGGGGGGGGGGGGTTCTTGGGCTAGAGCTCCGAGGTTCACCAATGCTGAGATTTCGTAGTCGACCGTTTTCGCCCACTAAGAAGGTAGCTGCATTCCGACTTCGGGAATGTATGCTGGTATCTTCGTGTTTTTGTAACCTAACCCACCAAACGCTGACATGAATTACAGGATCTTTGGCGTGCATGTTTGATCTTCTACATGCCTTATATTATATATATATACTAAGGAGCATTTAAGGCACTGGCAGGTTTTCACGTAGAGTTGACCTGGGAGATCGTGCAAATCCACACCCTAAATTCACCAGGCGCAACCGAGATTCGAACCCACGATTTCGTGGATTTATGGGACTGAAGCTAAACAGTCTTATCCGCCCGGCTGTAGAGTCCATCGAAAGGGCAACCTGATTTTCATATTGACATTTATCAATTCTATCTATCATTCAGAGACATAATAATCCCCATAAAGTCCAATACACAAAACAATCAAAATTTACATAATCCAACATGACATAATCTAACAATGAACAGCACCTAGACTCGGGGTATAATCACTCCTGAGATGTCAAAATAGTGTCAATCTTCACTGATCTTCATCAACCTTTCTATTTATTTTTCTTTTTGCAAGGAGGGGATATAGTATTACTGAAGCACGCAGAGGGAGGGGTGTACTATTACAGAGCGTTATGTAGCCCCATCAACTTCGTGCCGCTCTGGTTATCATCTGATGATCCTCTGATCACAACCCAGGTCAGGCCGCTAGTTGGCTTACGCGGAAACAACTGACGTAAAACGAACGACAGTCGAGTCTATCTTAGTACATCATTAGCGTTTCCCTAACTGGGTGTATTATGTATATATGATTAGGATGTGACGAAACAGGTGAGATAGCTTCATCCACTGGCTGGCCTCGCAGGACGAAGAGTACAGTCGGACTATGACACCAGGGTGAAAAAGAAGGTCCATTTTCCATTATTTTTATTTTTCATTTTTAAAAAAAGGGAAAAGAAAGAAGGGCATCAGCTATTTAAGTCATACGGTTCTGAGCGTGCGTGCATGTGTGTGTGTGTAGTGTGTGTGTGGGGGGGGGGGTGAGTGTAGGAAGGTGGGGATGGGAGTAGGGGTGATTAAAGGGAGAAAAAGGCATGATAAAGTGATGATAAGATGTAGCCTACATACTTACTGTGCTTTCGACACGTCGGTTACGGCATGTAGGCTATTATGTTTCAAAGATCTGTCTAGTTCGAGCAAAGTTTTGTCTCTAAATTCAAGATCGCACATATACATATAACCATAAATCGTGCGATAATGTAGGTTTCAAATCACATACACACACAAAACCATCAACACACACACACACACACACACACACACACACACACACACACACACACAGAGTGCAACGCACACACACACACACACACACACACACACACGATACACACACACACACACACACACATACACACACACACACACACACACACCACACACACACACACACACACACACAGAGTAACACACAATACACACACACACACAACACACACACACACACACACACACACACACACACACACACACACACACACACACACAAAATCAGTACAAACTTCAGACCCCCCAAAAAAAATGTTGTTCACAGTAATTCCCAGGTGGGATGGGTATGACGGAGTGCATCTGTAGAGATAATATATTCTGGGTGATCCCAGGGTAAGCCGGGAACACGCTTCGAACAACAACAGCACCAACAGCCAGAGTGTTAGTACAATCCCTGCAGGATTGCCTGCCCTCACAGGTGCAGCAGACTTGTTGGGAACAGAAGCGTGCATCTAGCGCAGCATCTAACATTACGGACTAGCCAGCCAGCTCTCTAAGACAACAAAGCACAACAGGCAAGGCAAAGCATACCAAAGGCTAGGCAGAGCATGGCAAGGCATGGAAAGGCAAGACATGGAAAGGTAAGGTATGGCATGGAGTGGAAAGGTAAGGCAAAGCATGGAAAGACAAGGCAAGGCAAGGGTAAGGCAAAGGCAAGGCAAGGGTAAGAGAGAGCATGGGTAAGGCAAAGGCTAGGCAAGGCAAGGCAAGACATGGAAAGGCAAGACATGGAAAGCAGGCATGGAAGGCATGAGAAATGGAAAGGTAAGGCAAAGCATGGAAAGACAAGGCAGGTAAGGCAAGGCAGGTAAGGCAAAGGCAAGCAAGGGTAAGGTAAAGCAAAGGCAAGGTAGGCAAGGAGGGTAAGCAAAGGCAAGGGTAAGGCAAAGGCATGGAGGCAAAGGCAAGGAAAGGGAAGGCAAGGGTAAGGCAAGGCAATGGTAAGGCAAAGGCAAGGGTAACGTAAGACAAGACAAGGCAGGTAGCAAGCAAGGCAAACAAGGCAAAGTTTATTTGAAAAGCCCATCAACGGTACATGGAAGTGTGGCTATTCCACGCAACTAACTCAAAAATATGAAGCACAAACTGACCTTTGGTGAATATTAATTAAAACGGCAATCGTTGAAGTTGAGCAAGAAAGCAATATGGTTCATGCATCAACAGGTAAGTTCTAGCATGTTGATTAGACGAACAAGAACAAGATGTCAGAATGAAGAGGGGTCTTCTTTAGCAGTCATCAAATTACAAAGTCAAAACGCTTTTATCATTAGCGTGAGAAAATGAACTCAATGATAAATAGACGTCTATTTTTACAATTAAAAAGATAGTTGAATTTTAACATATTTGGACCTTCTCGATACTTTTTTTTTAGGACGAGATGGGGATCTTCTTTTTTTTTAATTAGGACAAAGATAATTGTGATGAAATTTACCCCCTATTTTACACAGTTCACACTTACCTTAATTTAGATAAAGCCTCCCTTCATGAGAAATGTTTGACATTCTTTCTGTCTGCATTAAAGTGTATGGTTCAAAGTCCTAAACTGTATCGGCCTCTACACTAAACCCAGGACGTGACCTCAACTAGTGAATACGATCGACAAATGATCAACAGTCAAATATAATGCAGAAATCTAAAGAAGCCTAGGATAACAAGAAGATCATAAACGGTATGAATTAGGTGATAGCAAAGTATGAAAGAAAACGGCAGTATGTGACATAGACTATTTCCTTTCTGAATAAACACATTGAAACCAACGGAGGAAAATCAGAGTCGACCAAAAAAACCACCACAAAACAAAAGAAAACAACCGATAACTGAAGCACCTTTTGTTGTAAAGATGAAACGATGGACGGACAACTTTCTGTTAAACGCTTTTTTCTTCTCTCGATTTTGACTTGCAATGTTCACACACGCACACGCAACGCACGCACGCACGCACGCACGCACGCACGCACGCACGCACGACCACGACACACACACACACACACACACACACACAACACACACAACGGAGATCTATCTAATCTGTAGAAGAGCTGTGTAGTCGTGTGGACCGACAGAGGAATGAGTCATCACTTTAAAGACTGGTGCATAGTCAAGTCATGGTCGAGTCAAGGGAGTACTTGTATTGTATTGTATTGTTATTGTATTGTATTGTATTGTATTGTATTATTGTATTGTATTGCATTGTATTGCATTGTATTCCCCTTGTAGTCATGGCATATTTCTCTGCATCAAATGTGGGCTGCTTCTCCCCAGGAAGAGGGCGTGGCAACGTAAGCAGCGCAACCCGTTTTTTTCTGTCTGTATGTGTGTGCGTTTCCTTATGAGAGGCAATTTTTTCTATACAGTTTTATCGCAGACAGCTCTCTTGTTGCTGCAGGTCTTTAACGTGCGCTTAATGTGTGTTGCGCACGGGATCTGTTTTATAGTCTTTTCCCAAAGACTAGCACCCAGATCACTCTTTCAAGATTAGTGGATAATTATGTGAACAGTTCCAGTTTAAACGGGGTGAGCCTACAACTTCTTACTATTCATTTATTTATTTACCTATTCTTTTATATTGATGATAATGGAATAAGCACTCATGTGCCTTTTTACATCCTATCCCCGTGTGTATGCAGCTTTATAAATATCATCTGTTCCCACCGGCACACAATGGCCTACTCTTACGATAAGCGGGATAGTATTTAACGTGTGTGCAAGATGTTCTACGTGCGTTCGCACACGGGGCCTCGGTTTACAGACTCATCCGAAGGACTTTCGGGGAGAGTGGAAGTCAGCACTGATGTTAACCCCAGGAGAAAAATCCCCCCCCCCACCTCCCAACGGGAATCGAACCCAGGTCGTCAAATTACGAGATGTCAAGATGTGTCTAGACCACCGACCCACGGGTTAGTCAGTCCGTCCGGCGCTTTCTACAAATGGCGAGTCAATGCTGTAGGCACCTATTAGCTTTAATCACCTGAAAAATCTGCCACTTGTGACGCATGCTGGTTGCGTCAGTTGGTATTTTCATCCCCCATTGAATCCTGATGTGTATTAGCTCTAGGCGTTGTTAACACACATGACTGACTCTCCACATGTTTCATTACAAAAGACAGCAAGCCACTGGCAAACAGAGCCTAACATAGGAAATCTATACTGTGACGTACATAATTATAATCATAACAAAACAACAACAGCACGTACTGTAATTGCTACTCCGTGGGATGATTCAAGTGTTCTGACTTGATTATTTGACTTGACTTGACTTGGCAGATGTGTACAAAAGCTGCACTGGCAGATCTAAAAAAATCATGGGTGGATCGGTGGTCTAGGAGGTAACGCGCCTTGCCTAGAAAGCGAAAAGTCCGGGTCGGAATGTGCGCCGGTGGTTCGAATCCCGTTTGGACCCAAAACTTTTCACCAATCCATTAGACCATGAGTGGGGGTCTGGGTGCTAGTCTTTCAGATGAGATGATAAACTGAGGTCCCGTGTGTTACACATCATTATTTAGTGCACGTAAAAGAACCCACGGCAACAAGGGGGTTGTCCCTGGCAAAATTCTGTAAAAAAAAAATAATAATAATAAAAATAAAAAGACAGAAAAAGCCACACTGATAGGGAAGCAAAGACAGTGCAGACAACAAAAAAATGGTAGGCGCTTCACCTGTGGCGATGACGCGCTATCCCCGGGGACAGCAGCCCGAATTTCACGCAGAGAAATCTGCTGTGACATAAAGCGGTATAAATAAAAATCCCCTCCTAGGCTACCTGCTACTGGCGGCTGAAATTTGAACCTCAAGAACCACGACTTAACTAATTGGACATGAAGCCTGTCATCTGATATATTTGGTTAAAGTGTGCTTAGCTGTCGATGGGCCTGCTGAAATGTCTGTTCAATTTTCAAACTTTGAGTCAAAACAAAGGGAAGAAGAAAGAAAGAAGGGAGGAAAGAAAGAGGAGAAGGGACGGAGAGAGTGGAGGAGGATGAGGGTGATGGTGGTGGTGGTGGTGTTGATATTGGCAATGATTGGTGGTGGTGGTGGTGGTGGTGGTGGTGGTGGTGGTGGTGGTGGTGGTGATGATGATGATGATGATGATGATGATGATGATGATGATGATCTGTTTATCTTCGGTTAAGGGTAAAAATGATAAGCATAGTTCTTTTCCTTAATTTCTTTTTTTTTTTTTTCGTCTGGCCCATGCTAGGGATTATAGCAAGTGCAGTGAAAAACGAGAGAGAGAGAGAGAGAGAGAGAGAGAGAGAGAGAGAGAGAGAGAGAGAGAGAGAGAGAGAGAGAGAGAGAGAGAGAGAGAGAGAGAACTGCACTCTGAAGGGATCTATTCATACAGAGGCTGTTGGCCCGTACATGAAGAGTTCCAGACCAAATCAGTGAACAATGATAAAACACACGGTAAAGTACAACTGTGACCAACAACATTTAATGCCCACAAACCCACAGTGGGAAAACCCCCTATGACATCAGAACATCTGTCATTCTAAAGGCTTTGCACAATTAAAAATGCTCAATTGTTAATTACATTAGAAGTAAGCAGAGTCTAAATGCATTAGGCTCGTTGGTATATTTTAACGGGATATAATTTTGCTAAATACCATTGGAGGCAGGATACATAACATCTCTTGCTTCATTGCACAAGAGAGTGTTTTATCCAATATGCATTTTATATCTAAGTTTATGCAGGAACACTGGTATCTGACACACCCAGTCTGAAATTAGCCACTCTCTTTTTAAAAAAAATTATATCCTTTCAAGCTTTAGTGAAGGTTTGACGTCATGAAAGCTTATAAATTGGGGATGAGTTCTATATCTATCACTAATTTGAATAACCTAACGTTGCCAATGACAACCAGTCATTCTTTGTCTAAAAACAGCAATAAACTCTAATAAATTTTCAACACCTTGATTTTTTAACCAGACATAGCCAAAGCCATATTCGAATAAGCAAATGCGTATTTTGTTTAGCCCAGGTTTTCTTTCCTTTCGCATGTAGGCCTAAATCAATAAACGTTCTGTAAGATTTGAATGGTTGTCTATGCCTCATGTCCAAAATTTTAAACCAATACCTAATAACAACTTACAGCAGAGTTGATTGTAAGAGGATAGCTATCTGTTTGGCTGTAGACAAAATCATTTGGTGTGTGTATGTGTGTGTGTACCTGAGAGAGAGAGAGAGGAGAGAGAGAGAGAGAGAGAGAGAGAGAGAGAGAGAGAGAGAGAGAGAGAGAGAGAGAGAGAGAGAGAGAGAGAGAGAGAGAGGGACCAGCAAAGTGTTATTAACCAGCCAAGGAAAGAAGTCAGGGAAACAAAGAGGAGCCGTGATGGCGCAATCCCCCAACAGGATCAGGACAGACGAAGGACGCCATTAGTCTTTGACGTCAGAGGGGGTCACGTGGGGTGGCTCGGAGGCCATCGATAACCTAACACTTGTGCAATGTCCGCCCGCTAGTTTGGCACAACACACAGGCAGCTGTGTTGCCCCTAGTGACCACAGGTCAGCGCGGGGTCGAGCCACAGGCGTTACCTAACGGAGTGTTTGAGCTGTACCTGTGTGTGTGTGTGTGTGTGTGTGTGTGTGTGTGTGTGTGTGTGTGTGTGTGTGTGTAGGTGTGTGTGTGTGTGTGTGTGTGTGGTGTTTGTGTGTGTGTGTGTGTGTGTGTGTGTGTGTGGCCTATTGCCAAGGCATGACAAGCTCAGTGCTCAGCGCTGACAGCTACCGACTGTCGTAAAGTAAAAACAAGTCGGTCACCTGTGGTAAGACTGGAAAATCCACAGGCTGAGATCATTGAACATTACCATTTGTCTATTTTCAGAAAGACTCTCTCTCTCTCTCTCTCTCTCTCTCTCTCTCTCTCTCTCTCTCTCTCTCTCTCTCTCTCTCTCTCTCTCTCACACACACACACACACACACACACACACACACACACACACACACACACACACACACACACACATCCTTTCTATAAAAGAAATAAACATGAAACAAACAAAAAAAAAAACTATACAAAAAAAACCAAACCAATCAAGCAAACAATAAACATCCAAAAAGTTGCTACACGTTTTTCTAGACCACTTACACTTAATTTGAATACACTATTTTCTTGAACATTTCTGCTTTCTTGTTTTAAGCCTTCCTTCAGATTAGGACAGTTTTCTCCAAAGAATATTGACATTGTTAGCAAGATAGTGTTTTATCAGAAAGTGAAAGAATCGTCACCACCATCATTACAATCATCCTCGTTGTTTTGTTAATATGTGCCTTAACAGTCTGTATACATTTTAGGGGCTGCTCCGCTCAATGCCAAAAGAACGTCGCCGCAGAACATCTCCCCACGTTTTTGTTCCTGTATGCCTGAAGACTTTTTTTGTTTGTTTGCTAACCAGAGTGGATGATTACAGCCATATATTTTGCCAAGGATGGACTTGTTCAACATCTCCACGCTTGATGCTGCACACAGACTTTCCAGTTTGTTGTCTGATCTGGAGATTCGAACCCAAAGTCTCTTTCTAGATCTAGATCATGTAGACAACAACAACAACAACAAAAAAAGGGGGGGGGGGGGGGGGGGGGGCAAAGTGTGACATAAAAGAAATATCTGCTTCTCAGTATTAAATTGTTGGCCTCCATTATCTGTGTGTTGTGGGGGGGGGGGGGGGGGGGGGGGGGGGGGTCCTGAGAGAAACAAGGCAAGGCAAACTCTATTGTTTCGAGGATAATGAATAAGTACTCGTGTGCTTTTTTTTACATCCAGTCCCCGCCCTTATCAGAGAGAGAGAGAGAGAGAGAGGAGAGAGAGAGAGAGAGAGAGAGAGAGAGATACAGATAGACATACAGACACACAGACACACAGACATACAAACAGACAGACAGACAGACAGACTACACCGTGGAATAGTGAGACAAACAGCCAGACGGGAGAGAAGAATCTATTTTTCATTGTCCACACCCTGACCAGGCCCCAGCAGTTTTAGGGGAGAAAAGGAGGGAGTGATGTAAGCTCTCTATGACACGTTCTGCGCACTTCGTTTGCTTCAACACCCACCCCCCCCCTCACTCCTCCTCCCCACTCCTTCTCCTCCTCATCCCCATCTAATCTTTTAGCCACCCCCTTCTCTCCCCCCCCCTCCATACCCCTCATTCCCAACTCTTCTCCCGGCCCCCACCCTGGCGACCCTTTGTCTGCAAAGTGGTCACACCTTGTTGAAAATGTACGGTTCTTCATTCCTGTCAAATGTCAGCAAACGAAAGAGAAGTTATTATTTCTCTGTAATAATTTTGTGATGCCCATTTTCCTTCGAAAGAGAGTGATACAATGCTGGGTGATGTACACTCTGTTGTCTTTATCAAAGGAAAGTAACACAAAGTCCAAGTGATATATGTTCTTGTTCTTGTAATGAAGGAGAGTCATACAACACTTACAGCATACAATCGCCTGTGGGGATGCCGAGGACTTGTCAGTATAAACAGCATCCCCACCTTCTGGAAATTCTGTGCGACTAGCAAATTCCCTCTTCTCTATCCCTCTCTTTGTTTTGGCCTTGTTTCTTTTCATTCCTGTCACCTCCTTCTTGTCTATTTTCTGCCGTCTTGGTCCATTCTCCTGTTGTTTTTATTCTAGCACCTTAAAATACAATTCTCTCCTATGCCGAAGTTGGATGCGCTGGGCCTGACTTGTCAGGCACTCAATGGCAGCACAATATATTTTCGCTCAGATTTATGAAAGACAACAGGAGTTGCTGTCTGGGTGTTTGACCATAAGAATGAAAAGAAAAAGAAAAAAAGCAGACACGTTCTGATACCTGAAGTTATTCCTGATGATCTATCGCTTGTCCATCACGTACCAAGAACTGGTAGACTAACCTCTGCCCGGTTGAGTCCGGTCGAGGAGATTTTTCTCCTGGAGTTAACATCAGTGCTGACTCTACTCCCCTAAAAGTCCTTCGGATGAGACTTTAAACCGAGGTCCTGTGTGCGAACACACGCAGAACATCTTGCGCACACGTTAAATCCTGTTCCGCTTTTCGTAAGAATAGGCCATCGTGTGCCGGTGGGAACAGATGACATTTACAAAACTGCATACACACGGGGACCACAAGAGTGCTTATTCCATTATCCTCGATATAAAAGAAGAAAAGAATAAATCAAATCGGAATTCCCCTATCACCTTACAAGTTAGTTCAGCTTCTTGTTACTTCTTTCTTTCTTTCTTTCTTTCTTTCTTTCTTTCTTTCTTTCTTTCTTTCTTCCTTTCTTTCTTTCTTTCTTATAACTGTTAGTGCATGAATATAATATTATAAGTATGATATATCACTCACAGTCTGTTAAGCACATAAAGGTGAACGGGACAGCAGCAGTTATCATCGTAATGAAACTGTGTTTTAGTTGAAAACTGTAGCTCCTCTGTGTGTGTGTGTGTGTGTGTGTGTGTGTGTGTGTGTGCGTGCGTGCGTGCGTGCGTGCGTGCATGTACGATTGTTTGTTTTTTTATCTTAATACTTGCTATGATGATGAAATAACCATAAAAAATCGTAAGTTATACAAGCAGACAAATAAAGACACAACACCCAAGTGTCTGGCGAGCAAATTTTCGGTTTATTTCAAACCTTCTTCAGGCTAAAAGATTGGCCAGCTGACAGTAAAAAGCAAACACAGACTTATATACACATCAAACTGAGTAGATTTAAAACAATTCTATGAAAAAATTAAAGACTTCTCATGTAAAAACACATTTCCTTGCACATGCAACATACACATCCAACTGAGTGGATTAAAAAACAAAAAAAAAAAATTAAGACTTCTCATGTTAAAACACATGCCCTTGTTAGGCTAGGCTAGGCCAGTCTTCTCACAAAGAAAGCAAGAAAGAAAGAAAGAACGAAAAGAAGAATGACAGAAAGACAGAAAGAAAAAAGAAAGAGAACGAACGAACGAAAGAAAGAAAGAAAAGAAAAGAAAAAAAGAAAGATGCAAAGAAAGAAAGTTCTTTTAAAAAAAAACAAAAAACAACTTTAACATGACATTTGACGCGAAGAACTGACCCTACATGCTGTCCTCCCAGCGACCGCTGCCCCGGAAAAGCGAGGTCAGGTCAGGTCAGAGAGAGGTCAGGCGATAGATAAGTGGCTGGGGGCTGTCACGTGGTGTGGGAGTGACGCCACACTTGGACAAGGGTTGGATCACCCAGCTGACGCCTGCCTTGCCTGGTATGCCCAGCATGTGTGGCTCTGGCCGCTAGGCTATGCTGTGCCATGGCCAAAGACACACACTGGCCTAGCCTAGCCTAACACACACAGACACAAAGAGGCCACTCCTATCACATAGGATTGAACTCTCTCTCTCTCTCTCTCTCTCTCTCTCTCTCTCTCTCTCTCTCTCTCTCTCTCTCTCTCTTCAAAATATGATTTATATGACTTCCTTGTGTGTTTTTTTTATAGATGGTGGTGGCATGATGTTTTTCGTTTGTTGAACTCGTGTTTTCTTGCTACATACTCATTTGCATTATGTTTAAAAAAAAAAATCATGATCATTATTGATTGTTGATTGCTTATTTCAGGTCTGTGTGTGTGTGTGTGTGTGTGTGTGTGTGTGTGTGTGTTGTGTTGTATGTGTGTGTGTGTGTGTGTGTGTGTGTGTGTGTTGTGTGTGTGTGTGTGTGGTGTGTGTGTGTGCTCCTCTCTCTCTCTCTCTCTCTCTCTCTCTCTCTCTCTCTCTCTCTCTCTCTCTCTGAGGTGAGCAGTTTTCACTAGTGGAGACAAGATGTGTTTTTGGCTGCTCTTCATTAATTTTCTTTATTTTTGTTAATTATTCAACAAATACTTACCATTCAAGTATAATATTTGACTGGCAGATACTTGTAGGTACAATGCCTGCAGAGGTACTGGCTTTTCGCCATACATGCGGTAGTTTTTCCACAATTTATATTTTCTTTATGTGGAAACGTGCAAAGCTGCCAACTGCTAGGCAAGTGTACTCACAAAAGGCAAAGAAAGCTCAGATACAGTGTGTTCTACTGACTGTTGTTGTTTTCCAACTTCTGCTGTGTGCGGGGGACATAGAACAGAATCCTGGTCCTGATCATGAAACAGAAACACAGCTCCAGACCATGTTCAACCAGCAGTATGATAAACTGCTAACTCTGTTTGATCAGAAACTGAATGAACGTTTACAGTCATTTAGTGATGGACTTCTAAACAAGCTGGAAAAAATATGTTCTTCTATCCAAGAACAAGTCCAAGCTCTGCATACAAGAACAACAAAGCTGGAGGAAGATTTTGCTGGCATGGTGCAAGAACAATCAACATCTCAGTCTGCAATCAGCAATGTGGAGGATCAGCTAGCTACAAGAGCAGCAGAGTTTGAAGAAAAAATCGACAAACTTGAGGCTCAGACTCGACGAAACAATCTTCGGTTTTTCAGCATTCCGGAGACTGATGATGAAGATGACCATACCTGCACCATGAACGTGCTTGATGCTATAGGAAGCACAGTGCCAGGAAGACGATGGAACCAGGAGGACATCATGTCTGCACATCGTCTGGGGAAGAAAAGGAATGGACACAGAAGACGGCCACGCCCAGTCCTTGTGCAGTTCTGCCGGTGGAGGGACAAAATGGACATCTTGACAAAGGGGCGTGAAAGACTGCTGAACAAGGGGATTCAGGTTGCAGGAGATCTGACCACAAGGCAGCAGAACACTGTGAGAGAACACAGAGAAAGAGGCATCCGTGCCTACTACAAGGGCAACCAGCTTGTGGTGGCAGGACCCCTTCACTACCGGCCCTTGAGTCATGGAACTTTTGCTGAGGCTGTTCGACGTGATGTCTCTGGCAACAGGAGAGGAAAGGACAACACCCATCGTTGGCAGGAAAGAACCACTCAGGAAGACCAGCCCATCAGAGATTACCGTCCATACCCCTGTGACGGCACAGTGAATACCAGTCACCAACACCATCAGGGTTCATCAGCCTGGAATGAGGCACCTGGCTTCTATGCAAATTACTGGGGTGATGGTGGTGAATGGGACTACAGGTACAGCATCCCATACAACTGGCAGTACTATACTGGCCACCAGGATTTCCGTGATGGTTCCCATTATGTCAACCAGCATGCAATCTGGAGAACCTGGCTTCTGTACCTGATGCTGCCAAGAACAACAAGGAGAAAAGAACACCGGCAAAGAACTCCAGTCATCCCTGTGGGTCAACACCAGGACAGTCTACTCCAGCACCTGACCATCAGCTGAACAGCACACAGTCTCCACAGGACATGGCTGCCCAGGTGGTCACAACAGTGCCAGCAGCAGAGGAGGGAATGACTGCAGCAGCCAGGGACAGTGATGCTGGAGACAATTCTGGCACCAGTGCACCTCCTGTTCTCTCACCAGAGACACCGCACATACCACAAGGGACTGTGCCCACGCAACATGGTGCTCCTCAAGGGGAACCCGACAGCTTCACTCCGCCTCCAAGGGTCAGCCTTGCCTTGTCCAGTGAACCACCTCACCGGGGGGCCTTGACCACGCAGCACGGGGATACCGAGGGGGAAGCAGGCAGCTCTACTCAACTTCCAGGGGCCAGCTCTACTCAGCTTCCAGGGGCTAGCTCTGCTCAGCTTCCAGGGGCCAGTTCTACTCAGCTTCCAGGGGCCAGCTCTACACAGCTTCCAGGGGCCAGCTCTACTCAGCTTCCAGGGGCCAGCTCTACTCAGCTTCCAGGGGCCAGCTCTGCTCAGCTTCCAGGGGCCAGCTCTGCATCCAGTGAGTCACGCCTTGGAGCGGTGCCCAGACAGCCTGATGGTACTGAGGGGGAACCAGACAGCTGTACTCTCCTCCCTGGGGTCAGCTTCACGTCATCCTGTGGGGACACGGCTGATGGTGACAGTGTCCAGGCTGATGTCAGCCATCTGCCCGCTTCACCAGGACTTCAGACTGATGGGCAGAATGAGGAGGGTGCTGTTGGTTTGGCGGGTGCAGATCCTGAGACCGCTGATGCAGAATCCATGGCCCCTGCCATGCCTAGGGACACTGTGCCAGACCAACCAGGGCCGTCCAGTGGCAGCAGGAAGCTGAAGCCGAATGTTGCCACACGCTCTAAGAAAGGTAGTGCAGCCCAACCAAATGTCCCGGGCAGCTCTGATGGCGCTAACATAAGCAAACGTTTATCCGATACCGAAAGACGCTTAAGAAGCAAGTCTGTAGTAACAACAGCTGGTGAAAGAAGACAGTTAACTTTATTAGAAAGCATGTCGAACAAAAGTAATAAAATCATCAATAAACAAAGTAACAACAAATAGGATAAAGGCCTGGTCCATAACACACTGGACAGTGACTCTAGTTCACTTAAAAGCAACTTGCGTTTTGTTTCATACAATATTGAAGGAGTAGCTAGCTTGTATGATCCAGATGTGCAGATGTATTTAGCAAGCTTTGATTTTTGTCTTTTAGTTGAAACTTTTGTTGCAAAATTTCCACAGGCACAACACTTATTTCCTAATCATGATATGTTTCTATCAGCTGCAGTTAGTTTATCAGGTGCTACCACTGCACGACTGTCTGGTGGATTAATTATGTTGGTTAAAAAAGAATTGGCTTCTTATGTTGAAAGTATAACTTTAGAATATGATAATATGATTGTTTTGCAACTTTCCAAAGAACTTTTTGACACTGAAATGCCTGTAGTCTTAGTAGGTGCCTATTTGCCTCCTAGTTCCTCTGATTATTACAAAGAAACAGATTTATATAATGGTGTTGCAATGTTAGAACACTGTATGCTTGATGTGATTGAGAGATTGGGTGATGTTCTGTTTATTTTACTTGGTGATTTCAATGCTCGAACTGGCAATGAAAATTCTAGTGAGTGTGATGCTTTGGATGTTATTATTGATAGTTTTTGCCAGTGTGAGTATTCAGATGAACAGACCATTCGGGCATCCAGAGACCATACGTTGAATGATTTTGGTAAATATCTTTTGAATGTTTGTGACGAATTTGATTTATGCATTTTGAATGGTTTATTGGGAGATGTAGATTCTGCCGGTTTTACTTACATTTCTCCTACTGGATGTAGCGTTGTAGACTATTTCATTGTGTCAAAGTCATTATTACAGCTTCCTCTGAAAATGAATGTCGGCCAAAGAGTCGAATCAAAACATATGCCTGTTGAACTCTCCTTCAATTGTGGTGAACAAAACAACAAATCTGAATCAAACCCTTGTACTTTCAAATTAGATAAATTTATATGGAAGCATGAAAAAACAGAGGAGTTCTTAGAAAAGATTAGTTCAGTTGAAGTAATGCAGATTTTTGATGAAGCAGAATGCTTGATAAATACGAATATTAATGAGTCCATTACCAAATTTAATGAAGGTCTTCTTAAAGCAGGCTCATGTATGAAGACAGTAATCTACATAGGACAGAAAAAATGTAACAAATGGTTTGACAAAGAATGTAGAGAGAGTAGAAAATTGGTACGACAAAAACTAAGAAAATTTAATAATACTAACAATCCAGATGACAACACATTGTACCAGGAAAATCGTAGACAGTATAAGGAACTATTAAGACAGAAAAAGGCAAAGCACTGCAGTGAATTGCTTAGCTCATTACAAGGAAACACTAACAACCCTACAGAGTTTTGGGCAAAAATTAAAAAGTATTTTAGTGCAAAGAATTCAACACCTAACACTATAAGCAAAGAACAATGGTTTGAACATTTTCATGACTTGTTTAATGATCAAGAACAGACAGAGATGAGCAATACTGAAAAAGATGAAATGACTGGAGATATAACTTCCAACACTGAAAAATTAGAGCAGGACATAGCTGAAAGTGAAGTTTATGCAGCTATAAGAGCATTGAAGAATGGTAAATCTGCAGGACCAGATGGTGTCATAGGAGAATTCTTTAAAAACTGTGCTTCATCTCTTGTGCCGTATCTAACCAAATTTTTCAATAAATTATTTTCTACAGGAACTTATCCTTTGTCTTGGACAGAATCTGTGATACAGCCATTACATAAAAAGGGTGATACAAACAACCCAGATAACTACCGGGGAATATCTCTTTTAAATATTTCAAGCAAGTTATACAGCCATGTACTTAACAGTCGTTTGAATGAGTGGATTGAAGCAAATAAGTTGATTGGAGAGTACCAAGCAGGCTTCCGTAAAAAGTACAGTACAATTGACCACATATTTACAATATTTTCAACAATACAAAAACAACTACTTTATCATAAAAAGTTATATGCAGCCTTCATTGATTTTAGAAAAGCGTTCGATTCTATAGATAGGACTAAACTGTGGAATGTTCTGGAAAAGAAAGGACTTAAGGGCAATAGTAAAATGTATAAAGCAATAGTTAGTATGTATAACATTGTGAAGGCTAAAGTCAGAGTTAGGGGGGAGCTGACAGATTCTTTTACATGTCCATTGGGGGTTAAACAAGGAGAAATATGTAGCCCTGTATTGTTTTTACTGCTTATTGATGAAGTAGCAAGAGAACTTGCCCAACGTGGGAGACATGGCATTCAGTTATTTCCTGATTTTATTGAAATATTTGTATTAATGTTTGCTGATGATGTTATTCTTTTGTCAGATTCTGTGTGTGGTTTACAAATGCAACTAAATGTTCTTCAAGAGACAGCACAAAAACTAGGTTTAAAAGTTAATTTGGCAAAATCGAATGTAGTTGTGTTTAGAAATGGCGGTTATTTAGCCTTGAATGAGAAATGGTTCTATGGTGCTGATTGTATGAAGACTGTAAACGCATATAAATATCTTGGAATAATTCTATCCACTAGATTGTCATTTTCACATGCTCTGACTGATATGGCAAACCGTGCAAGAAAAGGTATCATTAGCATTTTGAGATTACTTAATTCACTTGGTGAAAAATCCATAAGATATTTTTCAAATTATTCGACACACAAATACAGCCTATGTTGTCCTATGGTGCTGAGGTCTGGGGATTGAATACCGACCTTACAATTGTTGAATGTGTACACCTTTTTGCTATCAAGCGCTTTCTAAATGTTAGCATTAGAACTCCCAATGACCTTGTTTATGGAGAATCGGGTAGATACCCACTTTTTGTTAACATATACACTAAGACAGTTAAATTTTGGTTTAAAAATTGTTCATATGAGAGATGAGCGGCTACCTTATAAAGCATATATAAAATGTCACTTCTTTTGCATGAAAGGAACAAGAGATCATGGGCTTCATCAGTATGTTTTTTCCTGTACCAGTATGGCTTTAGTGATGCTTGGGAAAACCAGGGAGTTGGTGATGAGAAAATGTTTATCAAAATGTTAAAGGAACGGTTAACTACTGTGTATGTTCAAGAATGGACTGAAAGTATCCGCAGTCACGAAAGATATACCATGTACTCGACAATCAAATCTAATTTTTCCGTGCCACTTTTTCTACAAAATGTTAAACATATAAAAGCAAGGAATGCCCTGATAAGATTACGCCTAGGTGTCTCTCAACTACGTGTACATAAACTTCGTTTTAGGAATAATTTATCAGAAACAGACCTTATGTGTCCGATTTGCCAATGTGGGACAGAAACAGAAATCCACTTTGTATTAGTGTGCCCAGCATACGCCGACATAAGAGAACAGTTTATTGCTAAAAAATATTACAATTGTCCATCATTGTTTAAACTAAATGTGTTACTTGCATCTGAAAATAAGACAACCATCAGTCGTCTTGCCAACTTCATTATGAAAGCATTCAATAAGCGTAGCATGGTATTAGCAGAGCAAGTTTAAATAATTATGTGGTTCATGTATTTATTTTGTATTACTTGTTGTGTATTTTGTAATTTTGTGCTTATGTACACCCCAGTGATATGGGCCATAGGCCTAATCATTAAACAGTTCAGTGTCAGTGTCAGTGTCAGTGTCTCTCTCTCTCTCTCTTCTAAGCAGCATAGGCCATTTTGTGGATGTTTATGAGGGTCAACTATGGCCATTGTGTGCCGATAGGAACATATAACAATATTTACAAAAATGCATACACACGTACTGGATGTAAAAAAAGCACATGATTGCTTATTCCATTATCCTCGATATAAAAGAATAAACCAATAATAAAT
Organism: Stramonita haemastoma; assembly: GCA_030674155.1. Taxonomy (NCBI): domain Eukaryota; kingdom Metazoa; phylum Mollusca; class Gastropoda; order Neogastropoda; family Muricidae; genus Stramonita; species Stramonita haemastoma. The sequence goes on along the minus strand of CM060320.1, from coordinate 71,308,708 downwards.
AAATAAACACACACACAATCTCTCTCTCTCTCTCTCTCTCTCTCTCTCTCTCTCTCTCTCTCTCTCTCTCTCTATATATATATATATATATATATATATATATATATATATATATATTATATATATATATATATATTATTGCTTTTATATATAAAAGTAATAATCATGGACAGGAAGGGAATCAGGTACTGGCAGTTAGGCTTTGACCTACATGGACAATTAAATTCAATCCCCTTAAAGCCGGCAGAGGTGACGTCACTGTCCAAATCGTTCTGACTCTTCTGTTAAAGGGAAAAGTGTAAATTTTATATACTTTTCCACTTAAAAAAAGGGGGAAAAAACCAAAAAAAAGCAACAACAACAAACCCTTACATACATGTGCTAAGAGAGACAAGACAAGGCAAGGTAAGGCAAATTCTGTTATTCCAGAATAGGGAATAAGCACTCATGTGCTTTTTTACATCCAGTCCCCGGCCTTATCAGGGATTATCAAGATAAAAAAACCTCCTTAAACTAAGCAATAACAAGAATAATGAAACACCAAGAACAAGAAACTATATCCAGTACCAAACAACAGATAAAGAAATAAGGACAGCAAGACTAGAACTATTTATAATAAGGTAATAAAAATGCCCTCATTCAGAAAACGAAAATCAGAAATCACAATGAAATGAAGATTTTGATTTTTTTTTTTTTTTTAAATCGCTGATAGATCTAGATCAAATCAGAGAGAGATAAGAGAGAGAGAGGGGGGGGGGGGGGGGGTGGGGGGGGGGGCTGGGGGGGCTGGAAGGATGTGGTTTTGAAGAGGCATCACAATGTAATGGCAAAAGAAAAGGATGTTTGAACTATTGCCCCCAGTAAGATAAAAAAAAAATTATCCATGCTTAACCCGGCAGCTTCCCCCATGACTAAAACCAAAGTTGGGGTTTTCTTCAACGAACCGGTGATGTCGACATTTTTACTGGTCAGCCAATAAAATATAGAGAGGGATAGACAACGGGAAGGAGGAAAGATGGGAGATGAGGGAGGTTACATGTCCATCTCAGGGTGTTACATACTGGCCCTCAAATGGCCTCTCTCTCTCTCTCTCTCTCTCTCTCTCTCTCTCTCTCTCTCTCTCTCTCTCTCTCTTCTCTCTCTCTCTCTCCCCTCTCTCTCTCTACCCCTCTCTCTCTCTACCCCTCTCTCTCTCTCTCTCTCTCTCTCTCTCTCTCTCTCTCTCTCTCTCTCTCTCTCTCTCTCCCCCCCCCCTTCTCTCTCTCTCCCTCTCCTCCCCTCTCCAGTGGCCCCACTGTGTGTGGAGCTAATCATGCTGCTTACATCACCAGCTGATGATGGTGAGAACAGAGTTCCCTGAATAGCTAGCAGCAGCAGCAGCAGCAGTTGGCGGCCATCTGTGGTCATTAGGATTGTCCAGCCCTGGAGGGCGCCCTTGGATCGTGACTGGAGAGAGATGAGAGAGAGATGAGAGGAGGAGGAGAGAGAGAGAGAGAGAGAGAGAGAGAGAGAGAGAGGAGAGAGAGAGAGAGAGAGAGAGAGAGAGAGAGAGAGAGAGAGAGAGGAGAGAGAGAGAGAGAGAGAGAGAGAGAGAGGAGAGAGAGAGGAGAGAGAGAGAGAGAGAGAGAGACAGACAGAGAGAGAGAGGTCTGACTGACTGGTAAGGTGTTAATTGCTTTTTTCAGTGTCGTCAACCTCGTTGTCACAATCATCGGTCGTCTTCATCGTCGGTGTGGTTATAGTCGTCGTGGATCTTCAGCAGCAAGTATCATCGTCGATATCGTCGTCATCATCATCATCATCATCATCATCATCATCATCATCATCATCATCATCATCATCATCATCATCAATCACCACTTCTAGACCTACTACTAGCACCACTATCATCATCATCATCATCATCATCATCATCATCATCATCATCATCATCATCATCATCACTACTACTACTAGACTCTACTACCACCATCATCATCATCACAACTACCACCACCACCACCACCACCACCACCACCACCATCATCATCATCATCATCATCATCATCATCATCATCATCATCATCATCATCATCATCATCAACAACAGTATCATTGTCGTCATCACCACACCACCACCACCACCACCATCCCCTCCTCCTCCTCCTCATTGTTATTCTCAAAGCGTTAGATATCCACCATCCTTATCAGTAGTATGACTACTGTTATAAACGTGGCGTTTTTCAGATTCTTCATTATCTTCCTTCGTCTGCTCCCCCTTCTTCCTCCCCTTCCTCTTCTCTTCTGCCTTACTCTTTTTATTTTTCTTTGTAATTACATTATCATCACCTCTCACACCAATGTCAACATTCTTCTTCTTCTTCTTCTTCTTCTTCTTCTTCTTCTTCTTCTTCTTCTTCTTCTTCTTCTCTTTCTCCTCCTCCTTCTCCTCCTCCTGACCAAACCACCAAAGGAAAAAAAAAAAAACCCATCAGACAAGACATGACACCAGCCAGCAAACACAGGAACCCCTGACCTTTTCCTGCCACATACCGAATCTACAGCCTCACAGACATATCACAGCGAGGACATCCCACTACAGTCGTGGAACCGAACCCAGAAACCTTCAGAATGCATGGCACCACAACAGACCCCCGGGGCCCCTACCCTGGCACGCAGACATCTTCACACAATATGCAGGCTATCTACCACCATAGCCTGGAGCCATCGGCAGTAGACAAGGACAGGGTTGACCCTGCAACTCTGGTGGTACCAATGCAGCCCTGGGGCCACATGGTTAGTAGGTCATCAGCGTAGACTTTGGATGGTGCTAGTCTAAGGGCCTGAAGCTGTACTGCACCTAACGAGACCAAAATACGCTGTAGTACTTGTTTTTCTTCTTTTTTTTTTACCAGGATCTTTGTGGCTACACTTTTGCCATGTCAAGCACTAACTGTGTGTGCAACGTGCAGAGAGCAATGAAGCCTTCAGGAGAAAGGATTGGTTCTTTGAATACACAGCGTAAGTCAGATTCTTCTTTTCTCCTGGTTTTGCCTCTTTAGACTGTTTCATTCTATATGTATATCATTATTTATCTATATTATGGTCTATTTTATGTCTTCTTAGTCAATTCCCCTGCCTTTTTTTCCAGAAAGACAAACTATAAAAAGTCTCCCCCAAGCTAAATTCCGATGAGTTGGTCCTGACTTGTCAGGCGTTTAAAGGCATCGCAACACATTGTCACTCATATGACAGACGTTAGTCGCTGTGTAACAGTTGGAAGAGGAAGAGGAACACACAATCTCATTTGACAATACTCAACAGTCACCGTACAGGGACGGGGACACTGGATAGCTCAGTGGTCACAGTGCTCGTTTTCCCCCAGCCAATGTTAAGCAGCATCGAGCGTGGTTACCAGTTGGATGGGTGACCGTTTGCGCGCCTTGGCTTCAGTACAGTTCCCCCAGTTCACCCAGCTGTAAATGGGTACCTGCCCTCTTTAGGGTCAGGGAAGGTAAAGCAGCAAGGGATAGGAGATGGGTGCCGCCCTCAACATGCTGGTCCCTAGAGAAGCTGAGATTTCTGACGCCTCGCTCCCCTACGACCACACAAGTTATGGGACACCTTTACCCTTACCTTTTTACCACGGTACAAGAACAAGATGCGTACACATTTTTTTCTTCACTGCCTGAGGCTAGAGACCAGATGACTGCAGACCAGCATGCTGAGAGACTGGACAGTGCAGTGGTGGTTCCCAATGCCTCTCCTTTCAACGAAGCAGCTGTGAGGCCATTTCCACGTTCCCTCCCTCCTTGATTAAAGATCCATGTGCGTACATGTTATTAGCCCCCACACCAATTTTGCACCTGTTACTTTAAGTACCAAAAAAATGGGAGGTGTTTGTGTCCGTCACTCTTCCTCCCGTTTTTAGCAACGAAAACAACATATTCTTCTACTTCTACTACTACTACTACTACTACTACTACTACTACTACTACTACTACTACTAACTACTACTACTACTACTGCTACTGCTGCTCCTGCTGCTGCTGCTGCTGCTACTGGTGCCGATGCTGCTGCTATTACAACTACTATTGTTTGTTCGTCCGTTGTGTTCGACGATGACCTTCAAAATAGCAGAGGAGGCAGCTGCTGTTTCGGAAATTGGGCAGGAATTTGATTATAGTGGAGATGCCTTGCCCACAGCACATCCCCACTCTCTCGGCCAAGAGGGTATACGGACAGTCAACGTTGGAGATGCTCTCCAAAGGCCAACTAGCCCCCAGGGCTGCAGCACATAAGGGCTGTGCAAGTCCAACCTAGTCCGAGTCATAGTCGATCACTACTATTACTACCATTACAACAACAACAACAAACATACTACTACTACTACTACTACTACTACTACTACTACTACTACTACTACTACTACTACTACTACTACTACTACTACTACTACTTGTATTTCTACTTCTTCACTGCTACTTCTGGCACTGATGCTGCTATTACAACTGCAATCACCACTACTACTATTGCAGCTGCTGCTGCTGTTTGCACTACTACTACTAAGTACTATATACTACTACTACTACTACTACTACTACTACTACTACTACTACTACTACTACTACTATACTACTACGACTACTACGACTACTGCTGCTGCTGCTGCTGCTGCTGCTGCTGCAACTCCTCCTCCTCCTCCTCCCATAGAAAGTTAAGAGAAATTATAATACGAGGTCCCGACCGCTGTTAATAAAAACAAAGCCAAAAACAAAGGGAAGAACGACAAAGGGGTTACGATATTCAGCTTCCTCTTGACAACACCCGGACAGACAAATTTCCTTGTTTCTTTGTCTCCTGCTGTCCCATTTTTTGCCCTACTTACATGAATGCTCACCCCCCACCCCCACCCCGCCGCTCTTGGATACACACGGTACACTGAGAAAATTAATGACTTTGAGAAACAGAAATTTGTTACAGGAAAACCTCAAAACTGAACTTCCTTTCACGTTACTGGTAAGGAATGACCCATGAGACGGCAGGCTCAATCACCGCTAGATCCGGACCAGGCCAAGATAATGTAGTGGGGAGAGTTGTGGACAAGTGGTTTGACAGGAACTGAGGGAGACGGGTTCAAATCTGCTCTGAGGTCGTTTTCACGGGGATTTTTCCCTTTTCTTTGGTGAAAACCCACACCCTTCCCCTGAAAACCCTTTCAAAAGATATGATAAGCACACGTCCTCGTATACAAACGTACGTAGCACAGCTTTTAAGCATGTCAAAAACCGACTAACATATAAAAAAAAAGCTAGCTATGATATGGACGACACAAAATGTACCCAGCATGCATCCTGCTACTTAAGAGAGATGGGCTCCGCCAGGTTCAACTTGTCCCAGGACACACTGCCTGAGAAAGTCAGGGCAGTGCTTCACCGACTCCTCGAGGAGTTAATTAGAAGGAGAAACAAGGGGCGCTGTAGCCGAGTGGTTAAGGCTGTTCTACTTAACCCCATGGGTCCATGAAGTCATGGGTTCGAATCTCGGCGGCGTGTGGTGAATCAAAGTGGGATATTTTTAATTTTCCTTGTCAATTTAAAGTGCAGGCCTGAAGTGCCTTCATTCCCTTTATGTACACACACATGCAGATAATCAAATATGCACGTATAAGATCCCGTAACTCCTGTCAGCGTTTGGAAAGGTTACAGAAACTACATGCCAATAGCATACATCCCCGAAGTCGGAATGCGGCTATCTTCATGATGGGCTTAAGAAAAAAAGTAAAAGAAAAAACATCCCGGTGACATACGCAAAATCTGACCATAGGTGAATTTTGGAAGTCTAGCCGAGAAACGAAAAAAAAAAAAGATAACGGAAAAAGTAAAACAAAGGAGAAGCTGTGATGGCTATACAGAGAATACACACAGATACAGATGATCACACACATACACACACAGATACAACAGATACATATCTACAAACACACAGACCTAGAGGCTCTACATGAAGTAAATTAGCTTTGTTTCTCATTATAATTGAACAGTTAGCCAACTCTCTAGATAGACACCACTTTTTCAGAAAAGAATGAATTTATCACAGGAATGAGGACAACAACTAATCTACTGATAACTGTAACTGTTGTGACTGGGACCCCGCCACGTAGCGCTCAAAGGGCTTTTTTTTTCTTTCTTTCTTTCTTTCTTTCTTTCTTTCTTTCTTTCTTTACCTTGCAGTGCAGAACATTGACTCTGGGTATCGTTCAGCGACCTGTCGGTCTTTCACCGATAACCGATTACCGCAACTGCAGGTCTTTGCGTCACTGCCGCAGTGCACAGGCACGTAGGTGGGTAGTATGCAAACAATGCGTGCGTGCGTGCGTGCGTGCGTGTGTGTGTGCGTGCGTGCGTGCGTGATCGCGCTCTCCACTCCCCCCCCCTTCACACACACACACACAAACACACATAGGCACTCACACACGCACACAAACACATAGACACGCGTCTGCACACACACACACACAGGCGCCGGGACACACACACAACACAACACACACACACACACACACACACACACACACCCCACACACACACACACACACACACACACATACACACACGCACGTGCGCGCCGGCACACACACACACACACACACACACACACACACACACACACACCCCACACACACACACACACACACACAGTTATGCAAACCCGCGTGCCCACAGAGAGAGAGAGAGAGACGCAGATACACAGACACATAGGCTCTGCATGAAATGAATAAGTTTTGTTTTTATTCGAACAGTTAACTCATCTCTCTCTCTCTCTCTCTCTCTCTCTCTCTCTCTCTCTCTCTCTCCCTCTCCTCTCTCTCTCTCTCCTCTCTCTCTCTCTCTCTCTCTCTCTCTCTACACTCTCACACACACACACACACACACACACACACACCACACACACACACACACACACACACACACACACACACCATATTGTTAGAAGTTGTCATAACAATGTGTACTTAATTGTGACGCTCCACCACATAAGGAGTCGCATTGCACAATTGGTCAATTTTTAGTTATTGACATGCTATTAATTTCAATGAAATGGCTATACAGTGCAAAAAACAGACTGAAAATCGAACAGTTCTATCAAAAGTTATTACAATTTGAAATGATAGAGCAGGAAATGTTAAAATGAGAAATTGACAATTTTAGCATCCTAATAGGTGGTCAGATTGAGGGCTTGGCTATTTTCAAAGCACGTTTCAAGCACAAAAAAAAACAGATTTGTGTCTTGATATTTCACTTCAAGGTAGAATAAGTGTTATAGTTTTATAATCAATCAAAATCTCAAAACCCACAACCTCACCCCCACCTGCCTTTAATGGCTCCTAGCGGAAAAGTGGATTATGTGCTAAGCGACTCATTTCGTGGTGGAGCGTCACAATTATATTTTGGATATTTTTCTGTTATTGTTGTATTTTGCTTGTTTGCTTGTTTCATTTTTGTTTTTTGTTTTTTTGTTTTGTTTTTTGTTGGTTGTTTTGTCGTTGTCGTTTTTTTCTAGATAGATGACTTGATGAAAAAAAAAAGCAAATTTATTGCTTACTCAATGTACCCCATCTGGAAATAAAACTTTGGCTTTGACTTTGACTGACTTTCATCACACACACACACACACACACACACACACACACACACACACACACACACACACACACACACACACACCACACACACTCCTTAAACTTTAGGGGTTTGGCTACACCCCACTCCCCCTTAGTTGCCGTGAGTTTGTAAAAGTGGGTTTGTTTCATAACCATGTGTGTCTTACTGGTGTACTTTACAATGTATTCTAAGAATTAATCATTAACTTGTTAAGCTACCCCCCTTCAGGTGTGGGCCAATGACCTCTTCATAAATAAATCGTTTCAGACCGCTCTCTCTCTCTCTCCTCTCTCTCTCTCTCTCTCTCTCTCTCTCTCTCTCTCTCTCTCTCTCTCTCTCTCTCTTGCCTTTTATGTACTTCGACAACGTATTTTTGGAGTATGGTGTTTTTGTGGAGTTAAGCACTGCACTTGAAAGGCCAGAAATGCTATGAGTGTGTGTGTCTATATGTGTTTGTGTACCCACCAGCGTGCCTATATATTTTTGCATACATTTTTCTCTTTACATTGCATTAAGCTAAAGACAGACATAACTATACTTAGATGGCACAGTTGTGGAATAGGGTAACTGTTCTGAAAACACAATAGGATATGAAGGATTTCAGCTATTAGATGCACACTACACTTGGTGTTGACTGCTTGTGTTGACATTGTCAGGTATAACTCTATTGTAAACCAAGTTTTGTCCCAGTAGGATTTTGAGTTGTGTTTTGTTCTGTAACTTTGAGCAAAGATTTGTCTGAGTTGTTGGCCTAAATTAGCACTTTTTGTATGATTTTGGAATATGCATTTTCAGGAGCACAGTTTTGGAGACATGCCAAGGTATAATTATGGCAAATTCTTATCAACTGTTACGTGTAGTTATATTTCATTTTCTTACATTTTTTCTTCCCTTTGAATGGTATTGTGGCCAAAGGCCGAAGTACAATTAATGATTTCAGTGTTCAGTGTTTTCTCTCTCTCTCTCTCTCTCTCTCTCTCTTCTCCTCTCTCTCTCTCTCTCTCCTTCTCTCTCTCTGTTTCACTATCATGTGTGTTTTCCTGTGCACTTTACCCTGTATTCTTAGTGTAAATCATTCATTTGTTAAGCTACCCCCTTCAGGTGTGGGCCCATGACCTCTTCATAAATAAATCATTTCAGAGCCCCCCCCCCCCCCCCTTCTCTCTCTCTCTATTCAGCAGGCTGTGTGTGTGTGTGTGTGTCGTGTGTGTGTGTGTGTGTGTGTGTGTGTGTGTGTGTGTGTGTGTGTGTGTGTGTGTGTGTGTGTGGTGTGTGTGTGTGTGTGTGTGCACGCACCTGTACATGCATCCATACATGCTCACAAGGAACATGTAAAGTTTTTGTCAAACTGTATGTAACCCAGGCTCTCTATCCTTCCGGTGTGTACATCAAAAAAAATTTGGGTTCCGATTCTTCCGTACGAAAGAAAAAGGACAAAATCAGAAATGGCCGTTATACAGTTGTATTGATGTTAAAATTCCTTAAAATTGTATGGTGTAAAACAATTCAAACAATGTCTCAAATCAAACTAACTCTACAGCCACAACAGACTATATCCGTGGAACTGACAGTTCAAGGTCCGTGCTCTCTCTCTCTCTCTAAAAAAAAAAAGGGGGGGGGGGGGGGGGCACGTTGATCATCTAACAATTGAGGTGAATAGTAGAATAAACTAGATCCACTAACACAATGTGGCTTGCTCTCTCAACAATCAACTGCTCAACTCCCCAGAATTTTTCTAGAAATTTATTACCCAGGAAGTGTCTAGATCCCTATGCCTTCCTTTACTAATCAATATTTTTTTGTCTAAACAACTCTGAATTTAAATACAACAAAAGCTATTTTATGAGCTAGACCAAATACCAACAAAAAAACTAACATTTCAGTTGTTTTTTTCATTGACTTAGAGAAAATAAAAATGTTGGCACTACTGCCTTTTGACTACACTCCACAAGAGTGCATGTTTTGGTTACAGGTGTTTTTTTAGTGGTGACCTCTTAAAACTTTGTTTTCCCTCCTAGACAAAACTGTTGGTGGGTTACATGTTCATACGTGTTTGTGCATGCAAACGTGTGTTTGTCAATGCGTGGGCATGTGTATGCGCATAAGTGCATGCATGTGTCTGGCGCTCGTATGCGCGAGTATATCTGTGCGTGTATGTTTTTTGCCCCAAGGGCAGCAGACAGTAGACGTGTGTGTGTGTGTGTATGTGTGTGTGTGTGGTGTGGTGGTGTATGTGTGTGTATGTATGTGCGTGTATATGCGTGTTGTGTGTTGCATGTGCGTGTATATGCGTGTGTGTGTGCATGTGCGTGTATTGTGCGTGTGTGTGTATGTGCGTGGATGTGTGTGTGTACGTACGTGGTGCACTGTGTGTGTGTGTAGTGTGCATGCTTGTGTGTGTGTGTATGTGTGTGTGTGTGCGCTGGTCACCTTTCCTGCAGTCATTACTATGATGCCCTTGTCAGCGTCCCACCGCATCATTAATTGTGATGCTGACTGTCCCTCTCACTCATTAGTCTACTGCATGAGAACACTGGCCCCGTGGATCACAGCCCTGCACTCCTTGTCCTGGTTCCAGTCTCTGGAAATCACGAGCAGGATGAGTTGCGGGGGGGGGGGGGGGGGGGGGGTATTTTTATGACCTCCGGTTTTAGGAGGTGTGTATGAGGAAGAATCACAGAGAGAGAGTGAGACAAAGAGAAGAGAGAGAGAGAGAGAGAGAGAGAGAGAGAGAGAGAGAGAGAGAGAGGAGAGAGAGAGAGAGAGAGAGAGAGAGAGAGAGAGAGAGAGAGAGAGAGAGAGACACACACACACACAAAGAGAGAGAGAGAGCTAGAGAGACAGAGAACAGAAACACAAAGAGAGAGACAGAGAGGGAGAGACAGAAGACAAGACAGACAGAGAGAGAGAGAGAGAGAGAGGAGAGAGAAGAGAGAGAGAGAGAGAGAGAGAGAGAGAGAAAAGAGAGACACACAAAAGAGAGAGAGAGCTAGAGAGACAGAGACACAGAAACACAGAGAGAGAGACAGAGAGGGAGAGACAGACAGACAGACAGACAGACAGACAGAGACAGAGAGAGGAGAGTGTGTGTGTGGTTTGTGTGTGTGTGTGTGTGTATGTGTGTGCGCGCTGGCGCGTGTGTATATATATATATATATATATATATATATATATATATTATATATATATATATATATATATATATATATATATATATATATATATGTGTGTGTGTGTGTGTGTGTGTGTGTGTGTGTGTGTGTGTGTGTGTGTGTGTGTGTGTGTGTGTGGTGTGTACGTGCACGTACGTACATGGGTAATATGTAAGTACGTGCATGTATTTAAGAAAACCACTCCTGTATTACAGGTGCCCTACATAACTATGTACACCAGTACAGAAATCAAATATGCAAGTTCACGACCACACACTTGACAACCTATAAAGATCAATGCAAAGCTGAAAATAAGCTGCGTGCACCCTATTATTTACCAGCATAGTAATCTATGTCAAGTCAAGTCAAGTCAAAATTTTATTTCCAGATGGTACATTGAGTAAGCAATAAATATGGTTTTTTTCATCAAGCCATCTATGCACTTATCAAGTGTGTAGATCGTTCTGTATGCAATCTAACTTCCATTGAAAAACCAGATACTTAATAATTACTACCAAATCATACGTTTTGAGAAACAAAACAAAAAAGCAACAAACAAAAACAAAAGCAAAAAAAAAAAAGAGAAAACTTTTCAGAACATCAAAATCGTTTACCAAAAAAAAGAATCTTCAAAAAGATCTTAAAGTTTGATCTCTTGTAGGCACATGCACAACAATGCAACAAGCGCACACATAAGTTCACATTATATTTACACACACACACACACACACACACACACACACACACTCACACTCACCACACACACAACACACACACACACACACACACACAGGGGGACGGGATAGCCTAGTGGTCAGAACATTGCGCTCGCAGTCTTACGACCCGGGTTCGATTCCCGTTCGAGGAAATTTTCCCCCTGGATTTGACTTCAGTGCAGATTCCACTCTCCCCAAAAGTCTTTCGGATGAGACTATAAACTGAGGCCCAGTGTGCGAACGCACGCAAAACATTTTGCGCACACGTTAAATCCTGTTCCGTTTTTCGAAAGATTAGGCCATTGTGGGTCGGTGGGAACAGATGACAAAATTCTTAAAACTGCGCACACACACGGAGAGTGGATGTAAAAAACACACAAGTGCTTATTCCATTATCCTCAATATACAAGAATAAAGAGAGAGAGAGAGAGAGAGAGAGGAGAGAGAGAGAGAGAGAGAGAGAGAGAGAGAGGAGAGAGAGAGAGAGAGAGAGAGAGAGAGAGAGAGAGAGAGAGGAGAGAGAGAGAGAGACAGACAGACAGACAGACAGACAGACAGACAGACAGACAGACAGACAGACAGACAGACAGACAGACAGAGAGGCAGACAGACAGACAGACAGACAGACAGACAGACAGACAGACAGAGAGCATACACGCACGCACAGACGCAGATAAAGGACAAAGCGTGCACGCATGCACAATGAAAAGCAGGTGCAGGAATCCTGGTAGGGGACGGAAAGTGACCTAGAAATGCAGTGCACTGATAGCAGTATCCAGGAAGAAGGAAACACGCAGTTATATCACATCCTCTCTCTCTCTCTCTCTCTCTCTCTCTCTCTCTCTCTCTCTCTCTCTCTCTCTCTCTCTCTCTCTCTCTCTGAATCATAGTCTTTCTGTGATTAGGTAATGGTTGATTTGAGGTTTTTGTTATCAGGAAAAAAGAGTAAATGTGTGTTTTTCTTCTTGAATCAGTAATAAATCATTTCTTATTAAAGTGTGCATTTGCTTTACCAATGATATGAAAGAACCCACTGGTACACCCCAAGCCCAACCAATGTATTGTGGTCCAAGGCTAATGTACATTTTAAATCATTTCAATGTTCAGTTTTCTGTCTGTGAATGGCGCCATGTGATGCCACGAAATAAGACAAATTGTGAGAGTAGTGGTACATTTCCCGTAAAAAAAAAAGCAGCAACAAAGATCCATCATGCCAGTCACTGGGCTCACAGCAGTTATAGAGTCAAACAGCCCTGAGCGCTCTGCAGACCAACAGGAACGTTAGGAGTGTGGAAACTTGCTGGTAAAGCTGACTGCCATATTGGTGTATAAGGCTACACTCCTGCTATAGGGTTTGTTACTTATCCTTCTGTTTTCCTACATTCCTCTTGCATTCATACCGCACCTACTAAGCCATTCAGCAAAAAAAAAAAAAACAACGCTTTTTGTGAAAGACTGGCCTGACTCAAAAACTCGTGTGATTTTGCACAAATTCTGTAGGGTTGAGCGCCGCTGTAGTCTAGTGGTTAGGGCGTTGGACTCGTAATCTAAAGGTTGCGAGCGATCCCATGCCTATTCCAGCTTATAGGCACGCCTTGTGCCTTGAGACAAAGGCACTTTACGGCTTATTTGTCTGACTCCAATGGTTAATAAGGTACATCCTGCTGTTGGGGTTTACTACCCTTCTGTGTCCTATTCCTCTATGACTTCTAGCGACTTAAGCCACAGAAAGAATAAGCACGATTGTGAAGCTAGCCTAGGCTTACACTTTAACTAACTTTGTAGGGTTGAATCTTTTGTTTCATTAAAAACTGTATCCACTCAGCCCTTTGTCTCTGCTAGCTTCCTAACCCAATATGCATGACGAGGTCAACTGTAGGAACACAAGCAATCCTCATCTAATTGATCCTTTCCAACTTTTTTGTGACTTCTTGGATTTTTCTATGTCCTCCAATCCCTAAAACAAGTACACAGTGTACTTTTCAGACTTTATGAAAATCTGTAAAAATCAGACAGAAATTTTTCTTACAGTACTCTATAGAAAATACTACATGACCTGCAAGTTAAATCAGAGGTAGCCTAAGTCTCAAGGCAGCCTCCGATACAAACATCAACAAGCATGACAGATCCCCATGCTTTATCTATTGTGCCTCACACACTCACTTCAGAAAGAAGTCACCTAGTCCAGCTTCAATGAGATCAGGGAGGGCACATCAAAAACAAGGCATGCAAGTGTTCTCCACCATACCCAGATTCCACCATGACTTTGATGCCTGCAACAGTTTCAGCAGTTTCTCTGCAGTGAAGAGACTTGCACTCCACATAGTATAGCTATGACTCCCTTCACACATAGATCCCCATAGCTTTGTGTAACAGTGAACAAGACAGTCATGGCAAACGTGTGTTGGGAACAGTGTGGTGAAAACATACCCCCAAAAATTTAAAACCAGGTTAATGAACGGGGACTGAAATAAAGCTAGGGAGAATCAATGTTGATCGGTCATCAAACCTATTTCTCCTCTGTCTGCTCAGCCAAGCCTGGGTTAAGCAAAGCTTCCTTTTTATCAAAAACCCCAAACCAACCTCTGAATAAAATAACCCATTTCGTCTTTCTCTGCTTGTTACGTGTGCTGTAGCTTCAAAATCCAAGTCTTGGGGAATCCCCACCCACCCCCTCCTGTTCTTAAACACTTCTCTCTCTTTTTTTTTTTTCTTTTTTTTTTTGGGGGAGGGGGGGGAGGGGGGAGGAGAAGAGAGGTAAATAGGAGTGGAATGCAGTGCTCCAATTCCTCGAACCACGTGTCAATTACTTTTACTTGTCGAGATAATAATTATGGGAAGTCTGTCTGTCTCTCTGTCCCTGTTTAATCTGTTGTCTGCCTGCTTGCCTGGCTGCCTGTGCTGTCTGTCTGTCTGCCTGTCTGTCTGTCTGACTCTGTGTGTGTGTTGTGTGTGTGTGTGTGTGTGTGTGTTGTGTCTGTGTGTGTGTGTGTGTGTGTGTGTGTGTCATGTGTCTGTGTCTGTGTGTCTGTGTTGTGTTGAAAACACTGTCAATCACTTTTAC
>CM060320.1:71284133-71286633 GCA_030674155.1 Stramonita haemastoma | reverse complement strand
TGCTTGTTTGGCCTTTTGCCCAAAACTAAGAAAGGGTGGCAGAGAGAGAGAGGAGAGAGAGAGAGAGAGAGAGAGAGAGAAGAGAGAGAGAGAGAGAGAGAGAGAGAGAGAGAGAGAGAGAGAGAGAGAGAGAGAGAGAGAGAGAGAGAGAGAGAGAGAGAGAGAGAGAGAGAGGAGAGAGAGGAGAGAGAGAGAGAGAGCAGAACAGAAAAACAGACAGACAGGAAAGACAGACAGACAGACAGACAGACGACAGACAGAAAGACAGAAAGACAGAGAGAGACGGACGGACAAGACAGACAGACAGACAGACAGACAGACAGCTCGTTGGTCGAATGGTTTGTTGGTTGGTTGGCTTGTTGGCTTTTTATGTTGTTGTAAGCGCTTTTGATTTGTTCGCTTTGCCAGATTTCGCACTATAAATTTCCATAATATGTCAGTATGATTGTTGTTGTATGCTGCTGATGCTGCGTTGACTGCTATTTCGCTAAAGAAATCTGCTTTAGATGTGGGCTATTTTGTAAAAAGTTCATACTTTTGGCCAGCATTACTGTATGGCTTCCATTTTTATATACCTTATACAGTTGAGGCTTGTGGAAGAGCCAGGCTAACTTTTTCTGACTGTGTGAACCAAACAACGACATTACATTTGGCTTGGGGGCTGGTGCAGTCGGAAAAGAAATCCACACCAAAATCAGGAGGTCCGTAAAGAATGGAAGGTTTTCATTTCCCAAGATTATGGCAGCGCTATCTGCGTGCAAACATCTCGAAAACAAAACTATCATGCAGAAAGGCGCGCCACACACACACCCACACGCGCACACACGCGCACGCACACGCAGCACGCACGCACGCACGCACGCACACACACACACACACACACACACACACACACACACACACACACCACACACACACACACACAACACACCACACACACACACACCTGCGCGACATCCTGGTTGTTAGAGTGATGCGCTCGTAATCTGCCGACCCGGGTTCGAATCTCGTTGAGACGATTTTTCCTCTGGAGTTAACATCAGTTGCCGACTCCACTTCCCCCCCCCCCCCCCTACCCCACAAAGTCCATCGAATGAGACTATAAATCGAGGTCCCGTTTGCAAACACAGAACATCTTGAACACACGTTAAAACCCGTTCTCCTTTTCAAGAGAGTAGGCCATTGTGTGCCGGTGGGAACGGATGACAAAATTTAGAGAAACTGCATACACATGGGGACTGGACATAAAAAAGGACATGAGTGCTTCATCCATTTTCTTTGATATAAAAGAATAAATAATAATAATACATAAATAAAGATGAAACATCTCTCAAACACACACACACACACACACACACACACACACACACACACACACACACGCACGCACGCACGCACGCACGCACGCACGCACGCACGCACGGAGAGAGGGGGGTAGGGAGGGGGTCCAAACAGCAGGAAAGAGAGAAATAATTTCACACGCACAAAAAAAAAGAAAAAAAGAAAAGAACACAGAAAGCCTCTTTCACAAGAGCTCAGGCTATAGACCGTGGGAAAACGAAAGCGATGAGGAAATACAACAACAAAATGTAAAATGCAGGAAGTATTCAACTGTCATCAATAGAGAGTGACGTCTCTCATCACAGAACTATGCCTTGAATTGACTATAAACTAGCTCTGAGAGAAAAGAAAAACAACAACAACATCAAACCCGGAACAATTAATTCTGGAAAATCTTGACCTTTGGATAAACAGGCAAACAACTGCAAAAAGAAAGAAAAAAAAGCTAGCAAAGCAAAAAAACCAAAACCGAAAATAAGTAACAACACATTGTTTTTTTGTTGTTTTTTTGGGGGTGGTTTTCTTTTGTGTGTGTGTGTGGTGGGGTGGGGGGGGGTTGTTCTCCTAATGTATTGTGAATACTCTTTCTTTTTTCTTTTTTATGCCATCCATTGTGTTAGGATTTTTGTTGTGAGTATTTTTCACACGCCCATATCTGCAAGCATTGGCTTTGTCAAATTTCATGTACCCCTTGGGGGGTTTTCTTGAAATAAAATTTTGAATTGAATTGAATTTGAATAACATTCTCAAACCCCACTTTCATTATGTACAATAATACTGATTACATTACGCACAATGGTACCAATAACAACCAAAAAATATCCCACACATAGCATAAAATTGTTGAGAAAAGTAAAATTACAGCAACAAGAGCAACAACAACACGATAACAAAGACAGATTATCATCATCTATGATAGCTGCAACTCAATACTTTAAAAAAAGCAAACATACATGTAAACGAACAAATAAACAAAATCATCAGCAACTGAGTATTTATTATTTATTTATTTATTTATTTTTTTTATTCTTTTATATCGAGGATAACAGAATAAGCAGTCATGTGCTTTTTTTCATCCGGTCCCCGTGTGTGTGCAGTTTTGTAAGTATTGTCATCTATTCCCACCGGCACACGATGGCCTACTCTTACGAAAAGCGGA
>CM060320.1:71252525-71284033 GCA_030674155.1 Stramonita haemastoma | reverse complement strand
GCAATGGTTTTGGGAACGATTTGAAAACTCCATTCCTTTTTCAGCAGCGATATCCCCGTTTTTACATCAATTCCTTGCCCTCCACCACACCGCCCCAAACAGAAAATTCTCATGTAGGTGTATACGTACATACTAACTTGCGATAATGAAAGTAGGTGAAACAGTTTTGGAACTTTGACTACTGTTCTATTACCAAAAAAAATACAAAACAATCCAATGTATTACTTCTTTCTCCAGATAAAATTGTATATTCCCAGTTATTAAAAAGCCTACTTTAGCGCTATTTTGATTGTTTTTAGTACGCAGAAAGTTATTATCATTTAGGCTTATCAGCATACAGAATACTATCACAATTCGTTCCATTTTAGAATTTCACACACGCATATTAGGCAACAAGGACAGACGATACAGTGCTGAAAGTGAAACAGAGAGAGCACGATTTGCAGGTAATAATTTGTTAATATTGTGCAAAGGGTGAAGCACTTGATTGATTGAAGTACAAGGGATAATCGCTCTTTTTTTTTTTTTTAATCCATCGTTCGTTCTCTTTAAATTCGAAATCTGAAGTCTGATGAAATTACTGCTAGCCTAAATCATAGTCCTACTGCAGTACTACTGCTAGCCATAGGCAACATCCCCACCGAATTCACAGGTTTGCACGAGTACATGGTCAGATTCTACTTCTTCTTTTATTCGTTGTTATCGTCTGCGCTTCCGTAGAGGCAGTCAGTCAGCGGCATGTGTGTGTTAGATTTTGGCTGCATGTTTCCAGGCATACCACATGCAGTTGCTGTTACCTTTAGTTTTTATTACTTAATTTCAGCTTTTTACTTCATTTTCCCCCTGCTAGTATATATTTCCATATTATGAAAATGTCTTTTTCTGTTGAAAGTGTTCTCAGGGCAGCTGTTATGGTGGTGTGGGTTCTTTTGTATGGGCTCTATCAGTATACATGTTTACAGGACTTTACCCAGTTTAGGTTAGCCTACCAATTTAGCCCAAGGTCTAGCACCCAGACCACTGTTTGTGGTCAATGAGTTGGAGGGATATTCAGATAAGATGAAACCTGCAACCTCTTGCTATCTGCATGGTTGCATACTGCCAGACTTCCAAAGCCACCAAATTTCAGAACACCACCAGTAAATGTTTAACTGGGCTCTTGTAAATCCATTGTTATTTTTGACATTGTGTTTGCAGACTGTTCCGATGTCTTTCCCCAAGTCCGAAGAGAGGAAGAAGTGCTGGGCTGCCAGAGACAGTTTCTGGCAATGTCTGACCGACAGCAACAATGACACCAGCAGATGCACCGCGCAGAGGGCAGACTTTGAGTCCAGCTGCGCTAAACAGTGGGTAAGTAAGTGTGTGAAGACTTGAGGACACCTGCACCAAACAGTAGGGAAGCACATAAAGACTTGAGGACACCTGCACCTTAACAATATCAGTGATGATGGTTGGTTAATAGTACAGTCCCTTTAATCAGATAAGTCTGCTGGGATTTTAGTATGTAACAGTAATACAGTCATACCAAGAACAGTTTTACATGAAAACTTTAGGACAGCTATCCCAAACTGAATACTTGTGTAAAGTTGAAAGACTTTCAACACCAAAAAGTGGGAAAGTACATGAAGACTTGCGGGCAGCTGTACCAAACAATATCAGGGGTGATGGTTGATTAGCAAGATATGCCAAGACATAGTGCTATATATAAATTCCACTTATTATTATTAATCTGTACTGACCATGGTACAGTCGCTTAATCGGATAACTTGCAAGGACTTCAGTACAATCAAACCAAGGACCAGTTGACATGAAAACTTCAGGACAGCTATGATACCAAACTGAGTAGTTACATGTAAAGTTGAAGGACTTCAACACCAAATAGTGGGAAAGTACATTGAAGACTTGAGGGCAGCTGTGCAAAACTGGGTAACGTGAGGTGAAGTGTTGAAGAGGGGTGCACTGTCCACACATCAGGTAAAGCACACAGAGAGTTGGGGACAGCTGCTGTGAAGACTAAGAGGCACTGGGGAAAGTTGTCCTTGATGAGGCAGGCTCCTCATGTCTCTGGGAAATTTTATCTCTTGTCGTATTTTTGATTTGTGCATCAACGTGGTAAGTGTTAAGGGCGGCAGTTTGTCTTTAGACAGTTACATTGTGACTCCAGTCCCAGATCAGAGTTGTAACAGAAGTTGATGTGGTGGGGGCAGAAGAGGAAAGAGGGACAGGGTACAAGTGTTGGGTTTTTTTGCCAGGTTAGTTTATGTGCAGGCCTGTCAGTGCCTTTCTCTGCTTCTTGCGTGTGTTTTATCATGCAGGCAGCTGTAGAAGGTCAAGTGTGCTTGTTCATTAAGATCATGTTGTAATCTCTGTCAGGTTGGACTGGCAAATGCTAGACTGTCTTTGGGGTTTCATTGGAAGATTGGGTTGGCACGTATCCTGTGGGTTTGATTTCATGGTGGTAAAAAACGGTGGCAGACACAAATTGACATCATTAGTGAACCTTGGCACTCTTGCCAAGGACCAAAAAATTTTTTTTTATATATAATATAGCAGATGCGGTGTAGAGTATCTGGAATACAATTTTAAACACTGTATGTGTTGACACCCTCTTACTACTAGTCTTAGGAAAGCAGACGACTGAAACATGGTCGTTGAGTATTGTTTTGCCTTTACTACTACATCTTATTGTTGTAGCAGTGTCATACATGTATCCTGTACATTTTCATGATGATTCGGATTTTCTAGCTCTCATGATATATGTTTGGCATGCACAGCACACACTTTGTGATTGTGTGTGTGTGTGCATTCGAATTTACTATTTTCTAAAACTAGTAATTGTTGTTGATTGTTTACAGTGTGTTGTATCGGTCGAATGCAAGCGCTTTGATTCGTTTTTGCAAGATATAGCGCTGTATATAAATTCCATGTATTATTAATATTATTATTATCATTATTATCGTTATTATTATTACCATTATTATTATTATCATTGAAGGTTATCTCCTTGACGACGGGCGGTGGCTGTGTGCTTGGTTGCAGGTGAAGTACTTTGACCGACGCAGGGACTACCTGAAGTACAAGGAGAAGATAGAGAAGGAGGGGTTCGATCCTGTGGAGGCTGAGAAACGCAAGGCCAACATGTGATAGTCTGTTTCTCGGCTCTTGTCTCTGTGTGTGTGTGTGTGTGTGTATGTCACAGTGCGCAAATCCGACACCACTCAGTCAAGAGTGCTAAATTTAGCATGCCCTTTCCTTTTTACCTAGTGCACGTGTGGTCAGCTCCTGCTATAAATAGCACGAGCTAGCCTCACCTAGGCTGGGATGGGATGGATTAATTAGCCGCTGAGAGGAGCTGAAAGTGGGGGAAACTGACAGCTGTGGTGTGTGTATGTGTGTGTGTGTGCGTGGCACATACATGTGCTTGGGAAAGGGAGAAACTGTTGAAAGTAAGAGAATATATGTATATAGTGAAGAGAGTCGAGGAGACGGCAGGGGAGTGAAAGTATGATAGCTGTTGAGTTTTTCAGAATCGGAGCTTTTTTTTTTTGCTTTTTTTTTACATATATATACTTACTGATGGTGATATATGTTGATGAATATTATTACTAAATGAGTGAAGTGTGTTGTTTGAAAAATAAACATCAGATTTTTACCAACCAGCTTTTCTTTTTGGTGGTGGTGTTTAAAAGCTGTGTCAGCTGTGTTCATTACAAACCATCCTTTCAAAGTATGCACATGATTTCCGCATAATTATGTGCTGTTTTTAAGGTTGAAAATACACATTTTCTTTAATGTTAAATTCTTGTATGTGTGTGTGTGTGTGTGTGCGCGTGCACGCGCTCAAAGTTTAAACTTTTGTTTTCTGGTTTTTACTTACAGTAGAGCAAGCATCCCTCATAAATTTTGGCTTCAACCCGTTTGTTGTATCACAGATGTGTGTGTGTGTGTGTGTTAGAGAAATTTTAACAATATAATTTTAACCCTCTGCAATCGATATATATCCCAAAATAGCCAATCGCATCAGTGATCACCCACCTATTTCTGCTGCAGAGGGATTGATAGTGGTAACTCCTATCTACCCCCCCCCCCCTTTTTTTCTTTTTGATTTTGTTGTCTCATCTTCTGTGTCATTCCTGTGGTGCTGTTCCCACACAGCTCATGTTTTCACTCTCTCTGCCCCAGCCATACCCAGGAAGGCTTTTTTAAACTTTTTTTTTAATATTATTATTTTATTCTTTTATATCGAGGATAATGGGATAAGCACTCATATGCTTTTTTACATGCAGTCCCCATGTGTATGCAGTTTTGTAAATGTCATCTTTTCCCACCAGCACACGATGGCCTACTCCTACAAAAAGCGGAACAGGATTTAACGTGTGCGCAAGATGTTCTGCGTGCGTTCATAACGGGGTCTCGGTTTACAGTCTCATCCAAAGGACTTTGGGGGAGAGTGGAGTCAGCACTGATGGTAACTCCAGGAGAAAAATCTCCTCGAATGGGAATCAAACCTGGATCGTCAAATTGCGAGCGCAATGTTCTGACCACAAGGGATGCCTGTTCTGAGCCAACATACGCAGGACTCCAGCTAATTTATCTCCTAATGACAACATTGGAACAATAACTGCTTATTCATAGGGCCAGAGTGAAACACACACACACACCCCACCTTGTTGTTTTTGAACCATTATTGTTTCAAGGCAAAAAAAACCACCAAACTTTCCCTCAATCTTGTGTTTCCCCAAGTGCATGCACACATGTACATGTGATTTGCATGCACACAGGAACATGTGATTTACATGCATACTGTGATACATGTACATGTGATTTGCATGCACACAGGAACATGGGATTTACATGCATTACTGTGATTACATGTACATGGGATTTACATGCACTCAGGAACATGTGATTTACATGCACTCCTGTGTAGACACACAGCTGTTTTACAGTTAAACACGATTCATGTTTGCTCTGCAAGTATTACAGAGTTCGTGTACACTTTTGATAACTTTATGCTCTCACTGGGATGAGTGAGAATATATCGTAAAAATGTACACCACACCCATCTATAACACCAAATCTCCTGAAGTCTTGTGTTTATTCTTCTCGGCAAATCCTGGTTGGGGACTAAGAGGGTGAGAGCATCATTCATGGTGATCCTTGATTCAGGGCTGCCCTGGGACGTGACAATCAACTCAAACATCCTCTCCTTTGCTGGCAGCCCACACAACACTCGACACAGAGCCATCAACTTTCACTAAACTATTCTTTTTATTAAACACATCATACATCGTATTTCAGTTTTTAGGAAATATAAATCATGGTATGCATCTGTACATGGGGCATCTTCAAACATTTTTAGTCATATTTACACACAAATGATCGATCATGCACGCATGCGCACGCACGCACACACACACACACCCTGTCTTTTGTGCTTCATCATTCTTACCCCATCAGAACACAACTTTCTCAGTTACGTGCACATATATATCCATATGGATATTTTCCGTTTTGTATGCTTCGTTTCTCAAAGTCAAGAAATACAACCCAAGTGGAACATTGTTCATTAATCAAAGAATCCATCATCAGACTCGCAGTATCTGCAAAGGGTAAAAAAAAATTAGGGGGAAGAAGGAGGTGGGGGGGGGGGGGTGTCTGACCACGGCATCACAATGTCCTAGTCATAGTCAGGTAGTACTCCGGAACTTGTTGCATATTCTGACAGTTTTGCAGTGACAGAGAAACGGCGACTCTGGGACAGGTTGACCAAACACAAGAACTATGAACACCGAGATACACATCACCTTAGACTGAGGTACACATGAACTAAGACCAGGACTATGGCTAATGCGACAAAGATGACCAAACCTACAAACACTGGGATACAAACGATAAAACTGTTTCTCTCTCGGCCATCTTAAACACACACACACACACACACGCACACACAACAGCTTGATCAAAAGAACCTAAAGTGATAAAATTTAAGTCCTCTATAATCAAAATGATAAAACTTAAGTCATCTTTAACCAAAGTGATAAAACTTAAGTCATCTATATAACTCAAAGTGATAAAACTTAAGTCATCTATCAACTTAACATGTACTGTAATCTGGATGTGCTAACATTTGACAATCACCGGAACCCTAATTCTACAGATCTATCTGGATTTCTCCGGTTTGGTTACAGGTGGGAAACACTTCTGAAACGAAGTCAATATGACTACAAGATTCAGCACTATATAAATCCCATACATTATTATTATTATTATTATTATCATCTAACCTACATTCTCTTCGTTATCCCTCTAAAATGTAGGCCTTTGCATGCCAAGGGGAATGGATGACAAAACTGCACGCATTGGGGACTGGATGTGAAACAGCACACGAGTGCTTATTCATTATCCTTGAAAAAAAAAATTTTTTAATCAATCCAATATACCGCCAGAAAGTCACAGTAGATACACAGATTACAAAATAAATTTTTAAAAAACAGTTTGGAATAGAAGATGTACACAAAATAGACCAGTTGTGTGTGCACTCAAGGCTAATATCAGAAAAAAAATATTAGTACTACTAGAAGAAACACAAAAATGGACCATATGTGAACAGAAAGCCAGGACAGAACAAAAAAAAAAAGAAAAAAAACACAGAAAGAAGAGCAGAGTTCAGTTAATTCTTGTGAGAGGAACATCACAGTATTGGCCCTAACTGCGACACTCAAACAAAATGAGTCGCACTGCACACATGACCCACCTTTCTGCAACGAGTGTTTTCTAGCTAGGTTACAGCCAGGTTGTGGATTATGAGATTTCTACTAATTATAAAATTATAAGCTTTCTCTCCCTCCTACTGAAGAACTGAGGCATCATTTTCTTTCCTTTTGCTTTAAAAAAACCACCCAATCCCCAACCCTGACCACCTGTTATACTACGATGCAAATTTCTTCAATTCTTCATTTTGCCTTCCTTCCTTGTGTCTAGCCTTTCAATTTGTGACATTTTTTACATAAAATTGTCCAATTTTAAACTGTTTATTATATTTCATACACTTTAAAAAAAAAAAAAAAAAAAAAACCTGCAAATTAATAACCTGTGGACAACTAAAAACTGACCTCTAGTGCAACGCCACTCATGCTGTGGTAGAGGGTCACCATTTGCCCCTACATGTAATGAAGATGCCCACTCCACTCTCCCCAAAGTCCTTCGGAAGAGACTATAAACCGAGGCCCGTGTGCAAACGCACGTAGATCATCCTGCGTACACGTTAAATCCTGTTCCGCTTTTCGTGAGTAGGCCATTGTGTGCTGGTGGGAACTGATAACATATACAAAATTGCATACACACGGGACTGGATGTAAAAAAAAGTACATGAGTGCTTATTCCATATCCTCGATATAAAAGAATAAAATAAAAATAAATAAAACACACACACACACACACACATACATACACACACATACATGCATACACAACACACTACACACACTAACACACCACTACAACACACACACACACACACACACAACACACTAACACACACTAACAACACTAACACACACAACACAACACACACACACACACACACAACCACACACACACACAACCTATCTGCATCACCTGTAGAGGACACTGCCCCCACTTCAGCACACAGTACAGCAAATGACTATTCACCATTTCATGGATTTTTTTTTTTTTTAATCATTCCCTCTTGAACACATGATAAACTGTTGAGGAACAGAGGCGTGTACAAGGCATGCACTCTACACCCACCTTTTTCAAGTATGTCCAAGTAGACTGATAAAAACTGCAAATGTATGCTGGTGCAATTTGCTTTTTAGCAGATTTAACGAGCCAATATTTTCGTTTTTCATTATTAAAATGATGAAACATACAACAAGAAATTTTAAAGCAAAACCAAACAAAAAGCATAAAATAATAGTAACTATCACATCTACAAAAATAAGTAAACAACAAAACCTAGAGCAATGGTTGTGTGTGTGTGTTAGTGTGTGTTAGCATGTGTGTGTGTTAGCGTGCGTGTGTGTGTGGTGTGTGTGTGTGTGTGTGTGTAGCGTGCGTGTGTGTGTGTGTGTGTGTGTGTGTGAGTGTGTGTTAGCATGTGTGCATGCTGTGCGTGCATGCATCCCTGATTATCGAGATGGGATACAAACTGAATCAGTCAATACCTAAACATATCTATAATGAAAAGGCATGATCAAGGTTTCTATGGCCAAACTTCCATTTCACAAAACAACCAAAATTTAATACCAGCATCCAAACCACCCACCTCCCAAGTTCTCGCTTTGATTTGGGTTTTTTTTACAAGATATAGCGCTATATAAATTCCATGTATTATTATTATTATTATTATTATTATTCTAATCCCCTGTGAAGTAAGGGAGACAATCAAAGGGCTTCAGACTAGACTTGAACCAGGGATTTGGCTTCCTAACTCTGTGTTTTAACTAATCGGCCAACAGTTCACAGTCTGCATGGATTGCAGCTGCATTATCACAAACGAAATGCTAGTTCACTTTGAAAAACAAAAAATTAAGGATCTTTTTTTTTTTTACTTCTCTAAATTCTGAATAACAGTTGAGTTTTATGGATAACTATCCTGCAGGGTGTATTTTATAAATATAAAAAGAGGAGAAAAAAAACCAGGTGGGGGGGGGGAGGGCAAAGAGTCCAATTCTTCATCAATGTTTTACATGGTTTTTAACCCTTTCTCTGCCATTAGTCAGTTTTGACGTGAAGATTGCATGAAGTTCCCTTTAGTTGTTGTTGTTAATGTTAAACATAAACATTCTCCATTGGGAGGGACCCTCAGCTTTCAACACGACAAGCTCAACAATATATCTAAAAAATAACGATGAATGTGGAACACATCTAGTGGGAACGTACGTCCATCCATATTATCTCACAGACAAATGGTTAGATCGACAACTGAACAAAAAGAATCTACAAATGAATTAAAAACACAAAAAAATAACATGAACCAAAATACAACTGTTTTCATTAACCTATGACTGATGCTCCATTTTCAAATGTGCTTGTATATATTTTTTCCCCTATGACACAAGATTTTTCTTTTTGACATCAGCTTTTCATAGAAGTAGGCCATCGTGTGCCAGTGGGAACAGATGACATTTACAAAACTGCATACACACGGGGACTGGATGTAAAAAGGCACAAGAGTGCTTATTCCATTATCCTCGATATAAAAGAATAAATTAATTAATTAATTAAATCTAACATTTTCAATAGAAAAATTATGTTTACAAGTTTTTAAAATACCGACTATATTTTTCCCCTGGAGTTAACATCAGTGCTTACTCCGCTCTCCCCAAAAGTCCTTCGGATGAGACTATAAACTGAGGCCCCGTGTGCGAATGCACGCAGAACATCTTGCACACACATTAAATTCTGTTCCGCTTTTTGTAAGAGTAGGCCATTGTGCCAATGGGAACAGATGACAAGATTTACAAATCTGCATACACACAGGGGCTGGATGTAAAAAAAAAAAAAAAAAAGCACATGAGTGCTTATTCCGTTATCCCCAATATAAAAAAATAAATAAATAAATACATAAAAACCTTACAAAACAGGTCTCTTAAATAAATTCAGAATCTTTTAGGTAAATACACAAAACACATAGTTTCTAGTGGCAAGTTTTGTGCAAAATCAATAAAATACCTGACTGAATCGTCACAGTAATCTTTAGCTACACAGATTCTGGTGTTATTCAGTCCATCAACCCCCCCCCCCACCCCCCCCTCCAACCCACAAAACAACAACTCCACACCAAAAAAAAAAACCCTAAAGAACAAATCGGTTACATTTCAGTCAAGCTCAAAATACTATACTAGTACATACATACATACTGAAAAAATTGAATAGTGTGGTGTGTCTCCACAGTACAGATATTGACGGTTGAAAATATAGCACTAAGGTGGGACATGGGGGTCGAAACTGATGAAATTTTGTTTACAAGTCCGTGTTAAAAGTTACACCATATATTGAAAGGGCATCACTTGTAAAGCATAACAATCAAAGAATTCCTCAGTTTTCTGCACTGTTGCCATAGTACCAATCCAATATGGCTGCCAAAACAAACTGTTTCAAAGTCCTAAAACCTTTTTGTCTATGTCAAGTTGAAATAACCTGTTTCTACAGACATTTTTTTACAACCTGAATTGCTTAAAATCACACAGGGAGATCTTCATAAATGTATTCAGCAATTTTTTTATCTAAAAAAAAAACATGATTTGGGGCACTTTTGGACCCGTGTCTACCCTTAATCACAATAAGCAGAAGAACACAAACTGAAACAAGTAAGATCAAAGGAGGAATGAGATTCTTTCCCAACAGCCCGCCAACACCTCAACATCATAGCCTATCAGTACACAAATGACACGGCTGGAATGAAGAATGATTTCCTTCTTTCAAATGAAAAGCCCAAGAACAGGCCAGGGTTTGTTGTTCTTTCTTCTCTCAATATAACGGAGTTACAAGACAGTTAATGTAGTTTTAATATCGGAGAAAATTTTTTAACCTTTTTTTTTTTTTTTCTCAGAAAAGTTTCGTGTTCTTTTGCCCAAGCTCAGCTGTGAACTCTGTCACTGATTTTTTTGGTTTTAGTCCACAAATTAAGCCAAGAGATATGTCCACTGGTGTCCTATTCAATGCTTGTTGATATGTATACACACACACACACACACACACACACACACACACACACCAACACAACACACACACACACAGTGACACACACACAACACACACACACACACACATACACACACACACAGTGACACACAACGCGCACGCACACACACACACACACACACACACACAGTGACACACAACGCACACACACACACACCAAAGACACACATAATTTGACAAATTCCCAGTTAAAATATCTCCCTTGGCTTTTCTTCCCTGATTCAAGCAGACAAGAACACACACTATGAAAGAACTGACTGACAGCTTCTGAGGATCACTACACTACACTACACTACGGGTGGAATTCTGGTTTGGGTTTTTTTTTTGGGGGGGGGGAGGAGGGGGGCAGGGGAAGAGGAAGAGAGGAGAAATGTGACGCTCCACCACATAATGAGTCGCAATGCACCAGAGGTCAATTTTTAGTTATTGAAATGCTATTCATCTGTAATAAAATGGCTATACAATACAAAAAACAGACTGAAAACCGGATAATTCTATGAAAAGTTACTACAACTTGAAATGATAAGACTGCAGGAAATGACAAAATGAGAAACTGACAAGTTAAGCATTCTAACAGGTGGTCAGAATGAGGGCTTGGGTACTTTTAAAACACACCTTAAGAAAAAAAAAGGAAACAAAATTATCCCTTAATATTTTGCTACAAGGTTACCTGGTAGAATAATGACTATAGTTTTATAATCAATCAAAATCGACAACCTGAAAAAGTGGGTCAGGTGCTAAGCAACTCATTCCGTCGTGGCAACGTCACAAATTCTTGTTTCAGTTTGTATAACAAACATGTAATGAAGATATAATCTGTAGATAAAATAAACCTTAACATTTTTTTCAATCATCTTGATCATAACAAAGTTTATAAAATACACCTGTTCTGCTACGATGGGTGCTTAAAAAAAGAAAAAGATGAAAGCATTTATACATGTTATGTACGTACTTATTTTCTCTTATCAGTAAGTGCATACGCATTCATGCATGTAAAGGTATAGAGGCATTTGGATTCTGGACAAGTATGTAGAGACATGTTCATGCACACGCACACACGCACGCACGCAAACACACACACACACACACACACTCATATTGTATATATCTAATATATATCAATAAAATCACACACACACACACACATACACACACACACACACACACACACACACACACACACACACACACACACACACACACACACAAGCAAACTACTGACAGGTTTAAAAAAAAAAAATCACCCACAGTAAAACAGGACTTGTGTAAGTAACCCTGAGAAACCATTGATGTCACAGACCTATATATTACAACTTCATTCCCATAATGAATCCATCCATAAAAACCAACATCACTACATACACTAATCCTAATTTCACATATAATCTGCTGGTAGCTCAGACCAACATCAATGCATAAATTAACTCTAGATTTACATAGTCGGCCCAAGACCAACATCCCTGCATAAGTTTACACTAAACTTACATTCTCTGCTCATAAAAATGATTGACATTACTATATATATAAATTAACACTATGTTCTCATCATCTGTCAAAAACCAACATGACATAAGTTTACACTAAACTTACATAATCTGCTATGAAAAAATTAAAATCATCAACTTATCCACGCAAGTGAACTCTAAACTTACATACACATCTAATGGGAACAGATGACAAAACTTACAAAACTGCATACACACAGGAACTGGATGTAAAAAAAAAAAGCACACAGTGCTTATTCCATTATTCTCAAAATCAAAGAATAAAGATAGTAAAAAAAATAAAAAAGAAGAGAAATTTAACATTACTATGTAAGTTAATAAACTCACATACTTTGCTAATAGAAATTTTAATATCGTCAACATTACTTCATAAGTTAGCACTAAACTTACATATCCTACTGACAAAAATAAAAATCATTAACATTACCACATAATTAACTCTAGATTCCCATGATCGACCAATAGCCTATACTGAAAGCAACTATCATCTCCATGTGGTGTATGCTATGGCTGGTCCATACATAACCCTCCTCCATCCCACCATCTTGTGATTTTTCTTAATGTTTGACTTCCATACTGTATCCAATAAATACACTATGCACATCGAAGTTTTACGGTCTTCAGGAATGCATATTATCAGAGCAACAACAAACCCAGTGACACAGACATAACCACTCATGAAACATGGGCAAGAACATCTGATGATAAATAATCAAACAACAACAGCAACAACAAAAGCAACAACAACAACAGCAACAACAACAAAACAATCAATTCACTAAGTAAAAACCAGAAGGTAAGTACTCATTAATTAAATGAAAAAAACCAAAAAACCAAAACAAAACCCAAAACAAACAGACCAAACCGATAACACTTCTTGAAATCAGAAAGAATATTAAAAAAATTTATTTAAAAAAAGCTCAGTATTTATCATACACAAACACACTACACCGTTTTCATTCATAATCCTTTGTGACGTGCCTCTGCTACAACAACAACTGCAGTTTTGTCTGCTGCATGGGTAGCAGCTTGCCCTCCATACTTTACTTACCAGCTTGCATTAGAGCTGACACATATCGACTTTGGCATGTGTGAGAATTGTCATCTTTTAGGTATTTCTGGAGAAAAGAGAGGCAGGAGAATGGACCCCACTCTACCCTAAGCTCTTGTGATACTTTTCAAAGTGTACAAATAGCCGTTTTCACTTTATTGTTGACTAGGAAGCTGACTGTCTTACTCTTTTGGCTGGTAAAACTGGACTGAGTCAAAGTCAAACTTTCATTTGGCTGTTCACTCGCTAGGCCTGGCTGACTAAATTAGCGAAGCATTACTCACAGATAATCAGAAAAGATAAAGAAAAAAAAACTTTTACACCCCTCACCAACACACAACGACGATGTCATGAAATATGATTGCATCACTTCGCATGTGACAGGTAGAATACCAGAGTTTAAACCACGCAGACAGACAGACAGACAGACAGACACAGACAGACACACAGGAACAGAAGACAGACAGAGAGCAAGGCATGACACAGGAAGGATTTGCATTCAGTTTTGTGTGATCCCTTTGCCACACTAACTCAGCTCCACAGTTCAAATTCTAAAATCAAAATCCATAAAAGGACAATGAATAATTCATAATTTAACGTCAACACAACAATCGTCATTTTCATTCCCTCCATGGCAGATGCAACCCACCCACCCCCAAAAACCAAACCAACAACCCCCCCCCCCCCCCCCCAATTCCAAAACAGTGATAGTCTTATTATAAGGAAGGCAGGGGAATGGGGAAGTGAGGTCACTTGAGTTTAAAAAAAAAAAAAAAAGCTTTGAAATAACAACAAATCCAACTCTAGTGACGCAGTTCTGTGGGTTGTTTTTTTTCCTACTGTCTTTATCACTTTGGAAAAATATGCTAAGACCTTTTTTTTTATTCTTTCAATTCCACAATACTCATCACAATTAAAGGCAAAACAAAAAGATGAAAAGAAACGAAAATAAGCAGGTAAGTGATTTCATGACTCTTCTTATACTTGGGAAAGAATTGGAGTATGGCAGATTTTTCATCTTCATTAATTCATTGGGTTTTTCTTTTCAACGAAACTTAAACTTTTTCATAAAAACCCCAAACCTACAACAAAATTCTTGTCCTTTCACAAACAAAAAACACTAACAGAAGAGAAGCAGGGGATGGGGGGGGGGGGGGGGGGGAGGGGAGAAAATGGGCCACAGACAGACAGACATAGACACAGTTGGAGCTCACACACACACACACACACACACACACACACAGAGTCTCTCACACATACACACACACACACACACACACACACACACACACACACACACCCCACACACACACACACACACAGTCACTGACTGCATCAGAACACACCACCTGGATTGCCGCCAACCTGAGATAATTCTGCCGACACAACGAACAGGGAGATAACCATGTTGGCCACCATTCTGGTGACTATGCAGTAACGATCCACACACATCGCCAGTCATTCTCCTATTTTCTGTTCATCACTGTCTTTCTCTCTATCTATCTTGCAAACATTCAATCATTGTGGACACATCGCGGGTCATTCTCTTATTATCTGTTCATCATTGTCTTTCTCTCTATCTTGCAAACATTCAATCATTGTGGACACATCACGAGTCATTCCCCTAATATCTGTTCATTGCTTTCTCTCTATCTTGTAAACATTCAATCATTGTGGACACATCGCGAGTCATTCTTGTATTTTCTGTTCATCACTGTCTTTCTATCTATCTTGCAAACATTCAATCATTGTGGACGCATCGCGAGTCATTCCCCTATCATCTGTTCATCCCTGCTTCTCTATCTATCTTGCAAACCCAGTCTGCTGCAGTATCTCTCGCACTCAAAACACAGATTCTCCTATCAACGTCAATGGCACATTCACCATAGGCACTAAGTTCACACTTACACGCACACACGCGCGGTTTCCAAATACCTCACAATGTCTTCAACATCAAAAAAAAACATAAAGAAGATACCACTATCAAATGCTTTGAGAGATTTTGCAGCTCCATCCTAAATCCATCCTTCCAGCTCCCTCTCACTGTCTCAAAAACAAAAAAAACTCGGCTAAAGTCAGCGGAGCTCGAATGGTCCATACCAACGCTTTCTCCATTCATCCATCACTCCACACAGTCCAGTACCATCTGAGACACCTCTCTGCCTCAAAAGACGCAGTCCTCTCAACTCCGAAGATTTGACATCCCCTAGCAGAGTTTGCAGTCAGCCTGTCCCTGTCACATCAGCGGTGTGTGTAAATGCCATCAATACACCCCCCTGGAGTCTTTTGTCCTCCTCACTTCTGTTCGGTGTTCACAGTATTGTCCCCTTCCTTCCTCCCCACACATCACTCTGGTGACCAGGACAGAGATCCAGGGATGAGGGGGGCACAGTCAAGGGGTAGGAGGTTCGGGCCTCACCAGGCCCAACAACGCATCATTGTCAGAGCGGGAGAGAGGGACGAGTGAGGAGGAGGGGGGAGAAAGAGAAGAGTGAGTGAGTGCCCCTCCCTCACTGTATGGCTGCCTGGGAGGGCTGGGGGCCTGTAGGGAAAAGTATGGCTGCCTGCTGTGCCCAAAAGAGTGCATGTGGCCTGGCCTGGCCTGGCCTGGCCTGCCCTAGCTGCGCTGCTGCTGGTCGTCGGTCCATGGGTCAGGGGGTCAGGGGGTCAGTGGGTCAGTGGCCGGGGCCGTCTGTTGCTGCCTGAAGGGATGTGGGGAAGGCTGCAGCCTCTAGCGTCATACTGCACATACACACCACATTGCATCACATCACATCATCGCACCACATAACATCGCATCACACACCACATCGCATCGCATCACACACCACATCGCATCACATCACATAACACATTGCATCACATCACATCACACCACATCACATATCACATCACATAACACATCGGATCACATCACACCACACCACACTTTTATTTATTTATTTATTCTTTTATACTGAAGATAATGGAATAAGCACTCATGTGCTCTTTTTTCATCCAGTCCCCGTGTGTGTGCAGTTTTGTAAATCTTGTCATCTGTTCCCACCGGCACACGATGGCCTGCTCATACGAAAAGCAGAACAGGATTTAAGGTGTGCGCAAGATGTTCTGCATGACATTCGCACACAGGGCCTAGGTTTATTGTCTCATCTGAATGACTTTTGGGGAGAGTGGAGTCAGCACACCACATCACATCAGCCGTCTTTTTTTTTCTTTTTTGTTGCTGTGTCTTGTTCCTCAAAGAGGGCTCCCAGATTCATGAAAGCCCTCGGGATGAATCTATAAGCTGAGGTGCCCTGCACGAACACATGCAGAATATTTTACATTTTACGCATACATTAATACCCACCCTGCATTTCAGAATAGGCCATTGGTGCGAATAAGAGCAGTTCACAAGAAAAAAAAATTTTTTTAAAGCACTCACACTGGTGTTGCGTTTAGACATTTCTGAAGTCAGAATGCAGCTACCTTAATGGTGGGCAAACAGTCGTTTGGGCAAAATCCTACCATTAGTGCCCTCCCCCCTCCCCTCCCCCAAAAGGTTCAAAAACAAGCCCTCATTCTGACCACCTATTATGATGAAAACTGTGTCATTTTTTCATTCTGTTACTTCCAGCAGTTCATTTTAATTTGTATCAACTTTCCATAGAAACGTCCAATTTTCAATCTGCTTTTTTTGTTGTTGTTGTTTGTTTGTAGGTACTGAATGGCCTTTCTATTGCAGATTAATAATACGTTAATAATAACAAAAACTGGACCTCTGGTGCAATGCCACTCACTATGTGGTGAAGCATCACATTTAGATACATATATACACAAATGTGACAATCCACCACAGAATGAGTTGCTTAGCACCTGACCCACTTTTTCGCAAGGAGCCATTAAAGGCAGGTGGGGGTCAGGTTGTCCATTTTGAGATTTTGATTATAAAACTATAGCCATTATTCTACCTCGTAGTGAAATATCAAGGCATAATTTTGTTTCCTTTTGCCTTTAAATGTGTTTTAAAAATACCCAAGCCTTCAATCTGACCACTTATTAGGATGCTAAACATGTCAATTTCTCATTTTGCCATTTCCTGCAGTCTTATCATTTCAAGTTGTAGTAACTTTTGATAGAATTGTCCAATTTTTTATCTGCTTTTTGTATTGTATAGCCATTTCATTGCAGATTAATAACATGCTAATAACTAAAAATTGACCTTTGGTGCAATGCGACTCCTTATGTGCTGGAGTGTCACAAATGTGTGAACTGATATCCAAACAAGAGACAAACAAGATGAGACAAACAATGAGGTTTATGAACGATGAAATAAAAAAGAAGAAAAAAAGCATTGGGACTTACAGCAGTCAACTTTCCGCCTCTGTGCTTGTTGCTTGGTGGCCTGAAACACAGTCTGTGACCATTTAATTAGAATATATATACATATAGACAACAATCAACACAGTCTGTGACCATTTAATTAGAATATATATACATATAGACAACAATCAACACAGTCTGTGTCTAATTAGAATATATTATATGCAACAATCATTCTATCTGTCAGCATTTAAACAATCATTCCAATCTTTCAGCATTTAATAAGAATGTATACACAATTATTCGAATCTGTCAGCATTTAATTAGAACAAAACAATCTTCCAATATGTCAGCATTTAACTAGAATAAAAACAATCATTCCTATCTTTCAGCATTTAATTAGAATAAAAACAATTATTCTTATCTTTCAGCATTTAATTAGAATACAAAAACAATCATTCCTATCTTTCAGCATTTAATTAGAATAAAAACAATCATTCCTATCTTTCTGCATTTAATCATAATACATAAAACATCAATCATTCCTATCTTTCAGCATTTATTCAGAATACATATACATCATCATTTCAATCTGTCAGCATTTAATTAGAATAAAACAATCATTCCTATCTTTCAGCATTTACACAATTATTCTATCTTTCAGATTTATTTAGAATAAAAACAATCATTCCAATCTGTCAGCATTTAATCAGAATGCAAAAACAATCTTTCCAATCTGTCATCATTTAATTAGAATACAAAAACAATCTTTCCAATCTGTCAGCATTTAATCAGAATGCAAAAACAATCTTTCCAATCTGTCAGCATTTAATTAGAATACAAAAACAATCTTTCCAATCTGTCAGCATTTAATCAGAATGCAAAAACAATCTTTCCAATCTGTCAGCATTTAATCAGAATGCAAAAACAATCTTTCCAATCTGTCAGCTTTTAATCAGAATGCAAAAACAATCTTTCCAATCTGTACACATTTAATCAGAATGCAAAAAAATCATTCCAATCTGTCATCATTTAATCAGAATGCAAAAACAATCTTTCCAATCTGTCACCATTTAATCAGAATGCAAAAAAAATCATTCCAATCTGTCAGTCTCTGAACACATACCTCATATATACCAAAAGGGCAAACAAAACCGATTCTGCACTTACCCGTTTGATGATTGTCCAGTCTTCAATGACTTCCGATTCCCGTAACAAGTACACAATATATGGACGTGCTTAGTCAAGGCAAAAAAACTTCATTGAAATCAGCATCTAAAAGAATCAAACCATTCATTGATCGCAATCAATTTTGGCTCTCTGTTAAAAAAAAATTATTAAAAAAAAAACTACACACAACAATCAATTAATGAAACTTCAATGAGTTGTTGCTCATCACTACTGACCAGTTAATTAAAAAGACAAGAAATTAAAATCGAAACAATGAATTGAATAGGTGTGAAATCGCAATATTAGGGTGAAATACAAAAACAATCTACTGTATTTATTATTCAAACATATCTTTAAGTATGTGTGATCAAAAAATTTTTTTTAAAGGAAACAGCTATGTGGAAAAAAAAAAAAACCCAAATTTTCCAATTTCTTTTTTTGTTGTTGTTCTTCAACTAGAGTTCTGAATTTCACCCGTGGCGAGATTTTGCATATGCGACTGTTTTTGTTGTTTTACCTTCCCTGACCCTAAAGAGAACAGGCACCCATTCACAGCTGGGTGAACTGAGGAGGGGGGGGGGACTGTACTGAAACCACGGCCTGAAAACAGTCACCCATCCACTTGGTAACCACGCTCGATGCTGCTTCACTTTAGTTTGAACAAAGCGAGGGCTCTGACCACTGAGCTATACTGTCCTGTCCCCATGAAGGATGTTTCCCACATTTGCAAACAACAACAACAACAAAAATGAAAACTAAAAAAGAAAAGAAGACACAAAAACGGTCTAAATAATCAGCTTGTCAACCCTTAGCTCTACACACGCCACACAAAGGATATCAGACACTTGCACAGGTTTCTTCCGCCGGTCGCAGTTGAAAGGGTCGTGTTTTTTCCTCTTCTTCTGGTTCTGAGATTCGTACAAGTCTGAAACACAGCAACAGTGTTAAGAGAAGAACAAGTCATCATTCTAAGACTCCACACTGGGCACAAAAGACTAAATCATCATATGTCCACAAAGCTGAAACTTGCTCCTTCTCCCCTATGTGCCTGTGGTAAAGAAAACCAGACAGGCGAGCACATCCTTAGAGGTGTACGCTATTCAATGACCTGAGGAAGAAAGTGTGGCCGATGGAGATAACCCTACAGACCTAGCTGTATGGCTCATGAGAGGAGCTGGAAAGGACGTACCATTATTTTCCCCAGAAACATTTGATGGTGTAAACGAATGAGAGAAAAAGAGTAAGAAGAAAAAACAGAATTAATTAAAAACTGCTTTCATTTTTTTCTCCCAATACCTTCTTTTCCCTGACATACAAAGAAGATTTGGCGTATGTAGCCTGCATACAACAATGAAGGCTAGTGGTATTGCCTTGGAGCTGGGGGGTGTAAATTATCTGAAACCATACCACACTGATTCAAACCAATTTTTAAAACTTGTGTGTGTAGGTGTATGTGTATGTGTGACTCTGTGTGTTGTGTGTGGCACATACATGTGTGCATCTGCATTAAGAGAGAGAGAGAGAGAGAGAGAGAGAGAGAGAGAGAGAGAGAGAGAGAGAGAGAGAGAGAGAGAGAGAGAGAGAGAGAGTGAGGAGATGAGTGGTGTGTGGTGTGTGTGTGTGTGTGTGTGTGTGTGTGTGTGGTGTGTGTGTGTGTGTGTGTGTGTGTGTGTGTGTGTGTGTGTTGTGTGTGTGTGCATCTGCATGTGTGCGTGCGCGCACGCATTACTGTGTGTATTAAGAAAATTCTTAAGTGTGTGTATGTGAGTGCGTGCAGGTGTGGAGGCATGTGTGTTATGTACATGCAAATATGCACACATGCATGTGTTTAAATCTGAATCTGTGCTTACAAAATTACCGATCCTTTTCACACTGTGAATGCTCCATAAGGACAAATGTCTATAGAGTGTGGCCTAACCACCTGTGCACTGTCTGCACACTTGCATACAATGCCAGTCTTTCTACGTTTGCCTGAAGTAACTTGTGTCCTTGTGTCCTTTTTTTTTTCTTAGATGGATGGCCTGATGAAAAAAAGCAATTGCACTGCTATTCAATGTACCATCTGGAAATAAAAGTTTGACTTGACTTGACAAACATTGTTTTTTGTTCATCTGTTCAACGATGACCTCCAAAACAGCAGAGGAGGCAGCTGCTGTTTAGAAACTGGGCAGAAATTTGATTATAGTGGGGGTGCCTTGCCCACAGCACACCCCTCTCTCTGGCTAAGAGGGCATAAGGACAGTCAGTGTTGGAGATGTTCTCCAAAGGCCCAACTAGCACCCAGGGCTGCAGCACATAAGGACTGTCAAGTCAAGCTGCTAGTCAGAGAATCATAGTCGATAACTAAAGACTAAGTTGTATTAAGTGGAAATTCCATGAGTGTGGGAAAGCCACTATCATACAGCCTCTCTCTCACTTTGCAGTTGCCCCCAGCATCAATGGTTTAATCAAGAACTGGGATAAAGCCTGGGCGCTGAAGGCACCTTAAAACCTGAGCTAATCTCAATGCCCATCTGCTAAATAAATGTTGACTCAGCTTTACACACACAATAAAGATCGATCAGCCAATCAGAACGCCTGTACTGTACCGGCAGTGATGTCGATGTTGTGTCGGTCTTCTTCCAAGCGTTTGATTTTCTCTTCCAGTTCAGATTTCAGATGATCATACAACAAGTCTTTCTCGCTCTGCAACCACACAAAAAGTAACCTGGGTAAATCAGTCGAATAATAAATAAAGAAAACAAAAAAGTCCAAATCACTCTATATCAGAAATATATTGATCCACGAACTGAATTTTTCTAAATATAATTGATCAGGATCTTATTCCATAAGTTTCAATGATAGGAAATCTACAAATGTGTCGTTGATGAAATCCACTGTACACAACGCAAATAAAATGTTTCAGGGATATCACATTCAATGGAACTACCACCCCCCACCCCTCCCCCTCACCCCCAGTAGACAAACACTCCCAAAAACAAACAAGAAAAAAAAAACTACTTTAGTTGTTGTCATGTTGTGCATTCCCCAGCTTAACACTCTGGGGTCACCCAGAAAGTGCACTCTGACTGTCTCATCCATCCCACCTGGGAATCACTGTGAGACTGAAATTGCTCACTGAATCGAGAAGTTTGCATGTGTAGCTGTTTTCAAAT
The DNA here is from genome assembly GCA_030674155.1 of Stramonita haemastoma. Lineage (NCBI taxonomy): Eukaryota > Metazoa > Mollusca > Gastropoda > Neogastropoda > Muricidae > Stramonita > Stramonita haemastoma. Next base: position 71,262,119 of record CM060320.1, on the reverse strand, counting down.
ACCTCACCATATAGGCAGCCATACTCTGACTTCAGAAATTGTTTCTCCTTTAAGGAAGAGTCAGGTTGTTATGTTAAGAGCTAGTCATGGCTGAAGGCAATATCAACACAATTTTACAACGTTACACCATTTTAGTGTAGGCCTTGGTAATCAGCTGACATCAATAACGAACACAGCTTTTGGGCTGGGCCAGCTACTACATGAGAAGCTTAAAAAAAAAAATTTTTTTAATCTTCACACCAACAACTTTCCAACGTACACGTGAACAGCCACAGCCACTAAAGTCAGAATACCAGGGTACACCACTCACCTCCATGTGCTGCTTCGATGCCAGTTCCTCGCTCTGGAACTTTTTCTGGATGGTGTCCCTTCTCAAGCTGTCGCGAATTTCTGCACATGAAACAAAACGACCCCGCTAACATGGGTGCGCAAGTCAGAATCTGTGAATGCTTGTCTCTGTCTGAGACTAGATGTCTAGCAATTCATTTTTTTAATTTTATCTTTCTTATTTCATTCTTTTATTTTGAAGATAATGGGATAAGCACTCTTGTGCTATTTTTTTTACATCCAGTTCTTGTGTGTATGTAGTCTTGTCAATTTTGTCATCCGTTCCCACCAGCACACAATGGCCTACTTTTCTGAAAAGCAAAACAGGTTTTAATGAGTGCACAATATGTTCCGCGCGCGTTCGCACACGGGGCCCCAGTTTATAGTCTCATCTGAAGAACTTTGGGGGGGAGTAGAGTCGGTGGCACTGATGTTAACTCCAGAGGAAAAATCCTCCTGAACAAGATTCGAACACAAGTCAGCAAATCGCAAGCGCATCACTCTGACCATCAGGCTATCCCATCCCCCCATTCGTGAGAGTGAACTTTATAAGGCCTGAGCAGTATAAACCGGTTTTAAGTCCTCATCATTATTATGGCATGTGATGCAAATCCCCCCCCCCCCCCCCCATTTCCTGGCAAGGGGGGGCAAATCCCCTTTCAATGAGGGTCTTAGTGGTTGGCTAAAACCTGGGTTCGATTCTGGGCCATCAAAGTCAAAGTCAAAAACACTTTAATCATCCCCTGAAGGGCAATTACAATACAATACTGACAGACATATTGATTCAAATCATAATCAAAAGACAATATACATTTCATACTTGTTCGAACATCAAATAAAAAGATCACAAACCCTCACACACATATGCACGCATGACACGTACGCACATGCGTGCACGCATGCACACACACCCACCCCCAATGTATGGATACAATGTTATTAAGACCATTGACTAGAAAAGACATAGACTTTTGAGTTCTGAGGGCACCAAGGGTGCGATTTTGCGTTACATGCGGCCATTTTTGCCCACCATTGAAGGTAGCCACATTCCAACTTCGGGGATGATGTCTGAACACAACACGGCAACACTCACAACCAGACATCTATTCTCCACACACACAGGATGACGTCACCAACGCAACGCTCTCACAACCAGACAACCTCGTTCTCCCCACACTCCAGAGACTGAGGATGCAGAAACACAGGGCAGCACAGCAGGAACTCACTGGCCACTTGGATGCGGACGATTCTGTTGCGCTCCAGTTCGTTGAGGCGTGTCAGGTAGTCAGGGTCCGTTTCACGCTCCAGCTCCCGCAGCTTGTGGTCAATCTGTGCCTCCCTCTCACTGAACAACCTGCAGCCATAAACAATTTTTTTTTTAAAATTATTTTTTTTAAAACCAGTACGCACACAGGTGTCATGTTTAACACCATCCCTGAGGGGGAAAAAATAAATGGGTAGGCGCTGCACTTGTGGCAGCGCTGTCCCCGGGGGGAGAGCAGCCCGAATTTCACGCAGAGAAATCTGCTGTGACATAAAGTGGATAAAATAAAATAAAATATAAAAAAACCAGCAGCAGGCAGGCGCCATTTTCAGAGCACAGCACACATGATACAACTCTATTTTTGATTAAAATTTTTTATAATTTTTTTTTTTTAACTGATGATAAAGTCAACCACCAGTATATATATTATAATATATAATATATACATCAGAATCCCATCCCTCACCCCCCCCTACCCCCCTCCCCACTCCCACCCCCCATCAATTAACTCTTTAAGTTCACCAATAGTGAGATTTTTATTGAGGAAAAAGGAGTGGAGGAAAAACAAGTAAGTGCAGGTACCAACTTCTCAATCATTCAGAAAATGACTTATCAAAGATTCAATATAAAAATTAAAAAATTTAAATGAAAATAAATTCTACTTAAATTCTAGTGAGATTTTGCGTATAACGTACATGGCCATCTTTTCCTCCACCATGAACTGAAGGTGAAAGTAAACAAACTGACTTTGGGAGTGTATGCTGGATGTTTGTGTTTCTGTAACCCACCATGTTTGACACGAGTTACTGGATCTTTAGCATGCATGTTTGATCTTCTGCATGTGTGTATATATATACACAAAGGGACTAAAGGCACTGGCAGGTCTGCTCATGAAGTTCAAGTTGAAGATCGTAAAAATCCCCGCCGTCAATTCACCAGACACTGCTGGGATGCATGACTTCAATGACCCATGGGATTGAAGGCATACACTGAAACAGCCTTAACCACCCGACTATGGTATCTGTCATACGATTGATTATATATGTATGAACAGTTTAGTGATATCTTTATGTGGGGTGGAGAGTAACACACTTCCAATGAAGACAAAACTGTGTGGTTTACTAAACAACCTGCATGTATACATGTCAGTGTTTCTGTGTGTCCCACACCACACCAGCAGGTGACACTCTCTGTGGCTCTTTTCTTCAGTTTAATCATTCTTTGGATTTGTGCTGCAGCCACAGCTATGGCAGTCCTGACCTCACTGTAATATAGTCAACCGAATCATAGTGAGGCTCGTATGCCTCGGAATGACACCCTATGTTTCAGATCTTTATTTATCTACTTTATTCTATACCACTTTATGTCACAGCAGATTTCTCTGTGTGAAATTGGGCTGCTCTCCCCAGGGAGATGGTGGTGGGGACAAAAAAAAAAGTTGCATGCATACACAAAAATCTCACTAGTGGTGAACCTTGCAGTTCTAGCTGAGGAACACACACAACCAAAAAAATCCTGATAGTGATATATATATGGGAGTTGACGTTTAATGATTTTTTTTTTTAATTTCTTACAAAATGAGAAAAATAAACTCACTGGTCTTTGAGCTTGCAGAACTGGTGTGTAAGTTCGTTCAAGTCGTCCATGCATTCGTTCTTCCGTCTGTCACACTCCTCCTCGTCCATCTCTGTAATGGTACACACAAATCAAATATTGTCATATATAATATATAATAAGTCATATCAAGAGACACAGCGCTAGTTACAGTAAGGGGTGGCATCTCTGTAATGGTACCACAAATCAATATTGTCATATAATAAGTCATATCGAGAGACACAGCATAGTTACAGAAAGGGGGGGAAGGGGGGGGGGAGGGAAGTATGCTACAAAGACAAGAAAAAAACAGAAAAAAATATTCCATGGAAAAAAATACACAGGCTGATTGAGACAACAGAAAACAGGCAAATCTGCACATGTGTGGGCAGACTCTCTCTCTCTCTCTCTCTCTCTCTCTCTCTCTCTCTCCTCTCTCTCTCTTGCACGCTCCTCTCGCACGCTATGCACACTCACTCGCACACACACACACACACACACACACACACACGCATGCATGCACACATGCATGCACAACACACATGTACACAATCACAGACAGACAAACAACAATCACACAACTTTCATTGAAACTTTTTCCTTTCATTTCCTTTTTTCCTTTTTTTTTTTTTTTTTGTGAGAGCATGGTGTAAAGAAGCTTTGTGCTTATCCATTTACTCTCAATAAACATTTCGAGTTCGAGTTCGATTCTCTCTCTCTCTCTCTCTCTCTCTCTCTCTCTCTCTCTCTCTCTCTCTCTCTCTCTCTCTCTTTTTTTTTTTTAAAGAACATAATAAGAGACATTGGTTTCTGTGGTGAAATTAAAGTGTCATAACAATGATGACATAACAAATGTTATGTATGTTTGGTGGCCCTGTAGTCTAGGTCTGTTTCAGTATTTACAGTTTTGTTGGGGGGGGTTTCTAAGTCTGTGCTCTTTTCAAGGTGAGACACGGGTCCAAAAGAGGCCAAAATCATGTTTTTTAGAATTAAAAATTGCCGGATACATTCATGGAGATTTCCTGTGTGAATTTAAAGAATTCAGATCATAAAACATGTCTGTAGTGTAGAAACAGGTTACTCATACTTGTTATGGAAAAAAGGTTTAGGAGTTTGAAATATTTCGTTTTGGTGGCCATATTGGATTGTTTCCATGGCAACAGTGTAGAAAAATGAGTAATTATTTGATTTTTAGGCTTTATAAGTGATGCCCTTTCAATATGTGGCATAACTTTTAACATGGGCTTGTAAACAAAATTTCATCAGTTTCAACCCCTATGTCCCACTAAGGTGGTGACCACACATCCCACTAAGGTGGGACATGGGGGTCGAAACTGATGAAATTTTGTTTACAAGCCCATGTTAAAAGTTATGCCATATGTTGAAAGAGCATCACTTGTAAAGCATAAAAAATACAATAATTTCTCAGTTTTGTGCTCTGTTGCCATGGAAACAATCCAATATTGCCACCAAAATTGAATGTTTCAAATTCTGAAACTTTTTTATCTATAATAAGTAGAAGTAACCTGTTTCTACAGACACTTTTTACAACCTGAATTCTTTAAATTCACACAGGGAGATCTTCATAAATATATTCAACAATTTTTTTATTAAAAAAAACCATGATTTGGGGCCCTTTTGGACCCGTGTCTACCCTTAAAAAAAATGACCACACATTGTTTCCCACTCATGCGTCCATTACAAGTTCATTTTCTGCTATTTCTGCCTTGTATTACTTACTCAAGAAACCATATTTTTTCAGAGTTTAGATCACTTGTTATAAAAAAAAAGAACACTTGTAAAGTGAAATTTTTTCATTTCCTTATTTCTTACAAATAAAAAGTAAACTATTTTCATCCTCCCCTTTCCCTCTCCCCCTTTCACATAACAAGAATAATATATCTAATTTATTAATAATTTGTGGGGCTTTTTCCATGGTAGGCATACAAACTTTAAATACTAATTCACACACACACACACACACACACACACACACACACACACACACACACACACACACACTCACACACACTCACACCCACACTCTTAGTCTTACACACACACACACACACACACACACACACACACACACACACACACACACACACACACACTATACTTTTAATATTACATGTAATGCACTAATAGCATCAGACTCAGAGTATTGTACTTGGCAAATTTTACAATGTAAGTTCATTTTTGTTTTCAAACACGATAGAAGATTGCAATGTTAATGCCTGATAACTGTCATCTCCTTATCTTTGATCTCATTGGTATTCTCCTGTTTAGGTTATTTTCTATTATAATTTATATTTTGCTATCTGGTTATCTTACCTTATAAATCCCACAATGTGTTCTGCTAATTACAAAAATGACATCCTATCTCATATAAATTTCACCATTAAACATGACCATAAACCAACAAAAGTACACGCTGATTTGACGATAAAGTTGTTCTCTAAAACAGAAAACTACACTTTTTTTCCAAAAAATCTCAACAGTTTAGTCTGATGACTAGATCTACTGCTCACAACACACCCGCGTGCTTCGGGTTTAGCAGAAACTTGCACAGAGCAACGGTTGTAGTTTCTAGCCCGACTGTTTGTTTGACCATTTCCCAATCCGATTTTCGAGACAGAAATCGTGTACCCTATAACATTAGCACTGACAAATGTGGTAAATGCGAAATGGTTGGCGATGAGATGGGTGTGGGGGTTGTAGCTCACCTGATGACCCGCCTTCATCCTCATCCTCTTCATGGTCGTCCTCCCCTTCGCCTTCGGCCGAACCAGACGCGGTTTCTTCCTCCGAACTTTTCCTGTCTTCGTTCTCCAATTGATCCATTTCTTCTTCCTCTGCCTCTACGGTCCCGTTGTTCCCTGTAACTGACGGCATCTTGGCAGAATATTCGACAGAGAGGGTTCAGGGGATGAGGGTCTCTGCCGCTAAAGACTGCAAAATGCGCTCCAAAAGCTTCGTCGCGATACAATCAACACACAAACCGAGAGCACACCGGAAATGTGTACAACACACGCCTTGCGTCTGCGCATTGGGGGAATACACAGGGAACCCAGCCTCGCTTCGGAGATTGACGTCAGAAGTTGATCTCATTAAGGGAGGGATTCCTATTCCAGCTCAGAGGCGGTGAATGTGCGCACGCAATCGAGGAGGCGGCAAACTGTGGCACTTTGCCCATTCATATGTAGTGGAAATTTTGGCGGCCATTCAAGGCTGCACCCCAGTTTTGTACGATCGTAGTAAGACCGCATTTCTTTTTTCTTGATTAATCAGTCTGCTCAGGGCTTTTACAAACGAGTTTCTGCACTACTGAAGCACCCCTCCCCCCCCTCTTCCCCCCCCCCCCCCCCTATAAGGGCGGGACTGAGTGTTTAAAAAAAAAAAAAAAAAAAGTAGCCTACTTGTGTTTATTCATTATCCTCGAAATACAAAAATTTGACTTGAATTATAGCATAATTATAGTCTATGTGCATGCACATCATTGGCAGCTGTGTCATTCATTCCTAAATTTTACAATGTGTATGTGACTAAAACGTATCTGTCGTTTCACTTATTTTCTTCCTTTTCTCACCTGTTCTTTCCTTCTATCTTCTTCTTCTCTTTATATTTTAATGGTAAAAAATACGCTGTGTCCACAAGATGTTTCACTTTTTTTTTCCAATTTTGTTCCTATTCTTTCTTCTTTCTTTCTTTCTTTTTTTTTTTCTTTCTGTTTTCTTTCTTTCTATCTTATTTTTAATGATAACATGTGTGTGTGTGTGTGTGTGTGTGTGTGTGTGTGTGTGTGTGGTGGTGGTGTGTGTGTGTTAGTGTGCGTGTGTGTGTGTTGTGTGTGTGTGTGTATAAGTGCCTATATTATATATATATATATATATATATATATATATATATATATATTATATATATATATATTATATATATATATATATATATATAGTATAAGGAGTCGAATTGCACCAGAGGTACATTTTTAGTTATTGACAAGTTATTAATCTGCAATATAAAAAAATTAAAAAAAAATTATATTATTATATTATATAAAATTAGCTATTTAATACAAAAAACAAATTGAAAATCGGATCATTCTGTGCAAAGTTATTATAAATTGAAATTGACTGCAGGATGTGACAAAATGATATATGGGCAAGTTTCTTTTCATAACAGATTGTCAGAATGAGGGCTTGGGTATTTTCAAAACACATTTAAAAGCAAAACGAATACAAATTATGCCTTGATATTTCATTACAAGGTAGAATAACAACTTTAGTTTTCTAATCAATCAAAATATCAAAATTGACAACCTGACCCCCACCTGCCTTTAATGGCTCCTAACGCGAAATGGAGCCTCGGTTTATCGTCTCATCCGAAAGACTAGCACCCAGACCACCACTCATGGTCTACTAGAGGGGGAAAGTTTTGGGTTCAAACGGGATTTGAACCACCGCACACTTCCGACCCAGACTTTTCGCTTTCCAGGCAGGTGCTTACCTGTAGACCACAGATTCGCCAGGTGTTGTAGGCCTATGTGATCGCACACAGGATTATATTTATATCTTATGATCCAAAACGCTTGCAGAAACATGGAGTTTGAGCTGAATTTTTACTTGATGGGGGGGGGGGGGGGGGGGGGGAGGTCACCTCAAACGGACAGTTCAAGGGCTCTCGAACATGTGAACTCAAATTCCTTCAGCCCACAAGTCCTCTGTTCTGACCATACCGCTATTCCAGATTCGAACCCACGACTTCATGGACCCCTGAGATTGAAGTCGTACGGTTTTTAACCACTTGGCTATAGAGTCCCTCATGAGTATTTGGGGGAAAAACCCTGAAGATCCCTGAGTTCTATAGGTTATTGTACTGGATACAGTCTAGGCGGCCCCCATACCGCACGGTGTATTTGATAGGTTGAGAATTTTTCCAGAATCTCAAGGGGACGGGATAGCCTAGTGGTCAGAACATTGCGCTGGCAATTTGACGACCCGGGTTCGGTTCCCGGTCGAGGGGATTTTTCCTCTGGAGTTAACATCAGTGCTGACTCCACTCTCCCCAAAGTCCTTCGGATGAGACTGTAAACCGAGGCCCCGTGGGTGCGAACGCACGCAGAATATCTTAGGCACACTTTAAACCCTGTTCCGCTTCTCGTAAGAGTAGGCCATTGTGTGCTGGTGGGACAGATATTAAGATTTACAAAACTGCATACACGGGGACTGGATGTAAAAAAAAGCACATGAATGCTTATTCCTTTATTATTGACAAAGAAGAATACATTAAATAAAATAAATAATAAAAAGACATGACTGTGTAGAGAGATCTGTCTGTGTCGTCATTTGCTTTATGTGGCTGCAAAATCATGCAGCATTTCAAATTTGCATGATGGGAGAATTCACTGTTTTCCCCGAAGTCGAAATGAGGCTACCTTCATTGTTAGCGGCGAAAGCGGTCGCATATATTACGCAAAATCAAACCATTGATGAACCTCAGAGCTCTAACCAAGGAACAGAATTAAAACAAATAAAAAAATAAAAAAAAGAAGAAGAAAATGAAATCATTTACTGAATGATGTCAGCTTTACACTTTATAATTCATGCACATTATTAAAACATTTCAGCTACTAAACGCCTCACAAACCCAAGGAGTTGGGGGGAGGGAGCATCAAAAGAATGTTTTGGGTTTTTTTTATATGGTGAAAGCTCTAACACATACAGACTATCAAATCAAAGTAAATCAAATTCTTTTCTTTTTCAAGGTTAATGGATTTCAGGAGTTAAACATCAGCTGAATGCATTTTATCACAGATCGTGGCGAAACGCATAAAGCATGTGCAGCTCGCTGTCACACCTATCACAGCAAAGATGCCAGTCTTCAAGACAAACTGCTACGCAGCAAACAGGTCTAGCGGCAACATTTTACATGGGAGGTAACCACTTCAGATTTTCATTTTCCCTGTTAATCTCCCTTTACCTGGCGACCGAGAAACTGCGGGGGTTTGAGTAGGCAGGCAGACGTGGGGTAGACAGTAGAGCTTTGAAAAAACAGACAAATAAACAACAACAACGAACAAACAAACAAAAAATCCCTGGAATCCTATCAACTTCTCGATTTTCAATCACAGACATGAAAACAAGCATATTATATGAACAGTTGTTAAGATGATGGGATGCGCATATGCACGTATATACTATTTATTTATTCTTTTACATTGAAAATAACGGAATAAACACTCATGTGTTTTTTTTTTATATCCAATCCCCGTGTGTATGCATTTTGTAAATTTTGTCATCTGTTCCCACCGGCACATAATGGCCTACTCTTACTAAAAGCGGAACAGGCTTTAACGTGCGCGTAAGATGTTCTGCATGCGATCGCACAGGGGGCCTCGGTTAATCGTCTCA
>CM060320.1:71247525-71250025 GCA_030674155.1 Stramonita haemastoma | reverse complement strand
ATCCTGTTCCGCTTTTCGTAATAGTAGGCAATAGTGTGTCGGTGGAAACAGATGACGAGATTGACAAAACTGAATACACACAGGGGCTGGATGTAAAAAGCACATGAGTGCTTATTCCATGATCCTGGATATAAAAGAATAAATTAATAAAAAGTTTCATCAATGGGGATATTTTGTGTGAGCACCGTTTTTCCATCAACAAAAAGGTACCAGCATTCTGACGTCCGGGAAGCTTGTTTGTACAGCCGCCGTAACTTTTCGCCTTCACTTTGCGCTGAAGGTTCTGTTCTTGTCTTCAGTGCAGCAGCTGCTGGTGATCTGTTTACGGCGAAAGAAGTGGTTTTGTGACAACACTGAATAACCATAACGGTCTGACTGACATCCGGGACATCAGCAGCCAAGACAGAGGGATTGTGGGAAGGCTGGTGACAGCCGGATATTAGCAACACTGGGAGAAGAGAATGTGGTGGTGGTGGTGGGGGGGGGGGGGTGTTGGGTTGGGGGGGGGGGGTTTCATGTGTGTTTATGAAAACAGTAGCGCACACAAGCAGATGCGCAACAAGCGCTTGTTTACATTTGCACACACTCATGCAAGTGAATATTATGTTGAAATGGATACACACATGAGTATAGTTAGTTATACACACGTACACAGGCGCACTCACATGTACATATATCGGACATGTATATATGTATGCACGCAAAATTCTGTAGAAAAAACCCACTCTGATAGGAAAACAAAATACAGTTGCAGACAGGAAAAAAGAAAAAAAAATGGGTGGCGCTGCACTTGTGGCCACGCCCTCTCCCTGGGGAGAGAGCAGCCTGAATTTCATGCAGAGAAACCTGCTGTGACATAAAGTGGTATTATATATATATATATATATATATATATATATATATATATATATATATATATATATATATATATATATATAATTATATATATATATATATAACCTCGGAGCTCTGGTCGAGAAGCGAAAAAACAACAACAAAACAACAACAAACAAACAAACACAACAGAAGTGGATCTCTAACATCCTATGCAGGTAAGTAGGTAGCTGCGCATCAGCCTTGATACTGTCAAACCTCCATGCCTTTCAATTCCCAGGGCCTGCAGCCTCCATCACTGACAGCAAGACGGTCCAGCAGCTCAACAGCAGCAGCAGCAGCAGCAGTAAGCACCGTCGTCGATGTAAGAGAAACAGTAGCAGCAGCAGCAGCAGCAGCAGCAGCAGCAGCAGCAGTAGTAGTAGTAGTAGTAGTAGTAGTAGTAGTAGTAGTAGTAGTAGTAGTAGTAGTAGTAGTAGTAGTAAGTTATAGCAGCCGAAGTTGTCACAGTAGCAGTAATGTTAGCCCTCGTCGATGTAAGAGAAATAGAAGCACTATATAGTAATAGCATTAGTAGCAGTAGCAGATGTTTGTAGAAGCGGCAGCACAAGGCAACGGCAGCATAGCAGCAGTAGTCTAGTAGTAGGGGAGCATGCAGTAGCGGTGGTAGTAATAGTGGCAGCTGTAGTAGAAATGTGAATGGGTATTAGTGGTAGTAATAGCATCTGTGGAAGAAATGAGTATGGGTTTAGTGGTAGTAATAGTGGCAACTGTAGTAGAAATTAGTATGGGTATAAGTGGTAGTAATAGTGGCAGCTGTAGCAGAAATGAGTATGGGTATAAGTGGTAGCAGCAGCAGCAACGGTGAAAGTCATTGTGGTGATGGTGGTGGTAGTAGTAGTAGTAGTAGTAGTAGTAGTAGTAGTAGTAGTAGTAGTAGTAGTAGTAGTAGTAGTAGTAGTAGTAGTAGTAGTAGTAGTGGCCCCAACAACAACACAGAAAGACATGGTCATTTACAAATTCACTCAATCACTCATTCAGCAACCAACCAACCAGCCCCCCCCCCCCCCAAAAAAAAAACACCCTTCCAAAACCAAAAAACATACAAACAAACAAAACAAAATCCGGCCCAAACCCTTAACCAACCAACCAGCGAACAAGCCAATCAATCAATCAATCAAACAAGGAAGTCAGTCAGCAGTTACTGAATCGATTGATCAATCTTTTTTTTGCTTTCTTCTTCATACCTAGGGGGGAAAAGAAACCCAAACTATTGACCTCAACGAGCCGCACTACTTTTTCCAACAGCCTCCCTCCTGGCTACTACAGCTTGTACACTATGTCTGTCTGCATCCCCAGTGGCGCAAAAGGGTCGTCAGCAGCCGATAACCATCAACGTAACCACCACGAAACTGGCTTGACGTCAGGCAGGCAAGTGACGTGACTGCCACGTCCTGCTGACGCCAGCGGGGTGACGTCAAGGTCAGCAGACCCCGTGAGCGGAATGAGGAATGAAGGAAGGGACGGGGCCCAGCATGAAGTCCGGCAGCCAATGGTAATGTAATGTCTCCAGCGACCTGAGTTTGAACCTAGTGGTGGTGGAATGGAGCGAGGCCGAGATCCTTTTGACGATGGTTAGAGCGTGCGTAGGCGAGCTGCCCTGTGC
>CM060320.1:71240025-71242525 GCA_030674155.1 Stramonita haemastoma | reverse complement strand
TGTCACCGGCGATATCAAATCCAATATCAATATTGAAGTTAGAGATATATTACTTACGCCTGACTTTTCTTCTTTCTTTCTTTTTTCTTTCTTGTCTGTCGTTTTCGTGTGTGTGTGTGTGTATGTGTGTGTGTGTGTGTGTGTGTGTGTGTGTGTGTGTGTGCGTGCGTGTGTGTGTGTGTGTGTGTGTGTGTGTGTGTGTGTGTGTTTGTGTGTGTGTGTGTGTGTCGGGGAGGGGGGTGGTGGTTGTTGTTGTTTTGTTTGTTTGTTTCAGTCTTTGTTCCTCTTTCTTTTTTTCCGGTCCTTTATTTCTATGGTTTAATTAAGCAGAGATTTTCTTCAAGATTGATGTTACAAAAACACAAGTCTAATCTTGACAAGACGTGAAGTAAACGTGTACCAGTCCTGTCATAATGAGCTACCAACATTTTTTTCTTATTTCTTTCTTGTTTCTTTTTCTTCTTTTTGATGAAAAAAAGGCACTAGGCATACTGTCAGTGACGAATGTCATGGATTACATCCCTTGTTCTACTCTGTGGTGTGTTCTGAGCTAATGTTGTTGTTGTTGTTGGGCGTTCCCCAGCTTAACACCTTGGGGGTCACCCAGAATGTGCCACACTCTGACTCACTCCTCCCACCTGGGAATCACTGTGAGGTTGAAATTGCACACTGAATGAGAAGTTTGCGGGTATTACTGTTTTCAAGTACCTCGTTATATAGGCAGTCATACTCCGACTTCAGAGGATTTTTTCTCCTGTAAAGGAGAGAGCATGTTGTTCTGTTAAGAGCATGTCATGGCTGAAGGCAATCTCAACACAATATTTTACAACATAACATCATTTTAGTGTAGGCCTTGGCAATGAGCTGACATAACTGACACAGCTTTTGGCCTGGCCTGGGTCAGTTCTAAGCGAATGGTTCGGGAGACACGAAGTAATAGTTTTACGGCTATTAATTTTCCGCTGAAGTCGCTCTGTTTACACACACACACACACACACACACACACACACACACACACACACACACACACACACACACACACACACCACACACACACACACACACACACACACACACACACACACAGAGTAAGAGATAGACAAACATAATTTCAAAGCTGCGTTTTTTTCCCCTCTTCTCATCTTAGTGCCTCAGAGAGAGAGAGACAGAGACAGACAGACAGACAGACAGACAGAGACAGACAGACAGACAGACAGACAGACAGAGCATTAAATATGATCATTACAAATGCTAGTAACTGGATCTTTCCTTGATTAAAAACAGTGCAACGTGATGGTAATTCATACATGTATTATTCTCACGTACTGGATATCATTTTCGTTTTATGAATTAATGTGAAGAGAAGGCACACAGGCCTGTTTGCTGGCTCCATCCATCTGCTGGCTGATTCTTTGTCGGAATGAGTGTTTGGTGCTGCAGTTACGTCAGTGGCGACGTTACAAAACACTGTCTTCTGCATTAATTCTGGTGATGTGGTTCGTTATTTTTATGTAGTTTGTTCTCTCTCTCTCTCTCTCTCTCTCTCTCTCTCTCTCTCCTCTCTCTCTCTCTCTCTCTCTCTCTCTCTCTCTCTCTCTCTCTCTCTCTCTCTCTGACTGCCTGCCTGTCTGTCTGTCTGTCTGTTTGACTGCCTGCCTGCCTTCCTACCTGTCTGTCTGTCTGTCTGTCTGTCTGTCTCTGTCTCTCTGTCTCTCTGTCTCTCTGTCTCTCTGTCTCTCTGTCTCTCTCTCTCTCTCTCTCTCTCTCTCTCTCTCTCTCTCCTCTCAATTTCTATGCTTACATGGTCATCAGTCTGTCAGTTCACTTTGCTTACTTTTGCAATCCCCATCGTTAGTTTGAATCTGATCCAGTTTGTGTATCATTTTTTTTTCAAATCTCTTGCATTTGGTTTTTTTTCTAGATAATATATCAGGTTTTTATTTCTCTTGCTGGATATCTAGTGAGAGTGACAGACTGTGTAGTCATGCCTAATTTATTCCTATCCTTCGTTGTTGTTTTTTGTTGTTTGTTTCTCCATCATGTTCAACGATAACCTCCAAAACAGCAGATGAGGCAGATGCTGTTTCGGAAATTGGGCTGAAATGTGATTACAGTGGAGATGACTTGCCCACAGCACATCCCCACTCTCTCGGCCAAGAGGGCATAAGGACAGTCAGCTTTGGAGATGTTCTCCAAAGGCCAACTAGCCCCCAGGGCTGCAGCACATAACGGACTGTGCAAGTCAAGCCTCCTAGTCAGAGAGTCATAGTCGATCACTAAAAGACTAAGCTGTAAAGTGGAATTCCATGAGTGGGAAAGAAAGCCACTGATCATACAGCCTCTCACTTTGCTATTGCCCCCAGCATCAATGGTTTAATCAAGATTGTGATAGAATACAGGTGATTTATTGCTGTTTTTGGTTTTTGATTTTTTTAGTTCACATACTACACAGTTTTCTACTTTCACTTCTTCTTTTATCTATTCTTTTTTTTTCTAGTT
>CM060320.1:71227525-71235025 GCA_030674155.1 Stramonita haemastoma | reverse complement strand
TTGCACTTAAAAATAAATAAAAGCAGAAAAGAAAAGTTTACAGCCCTATGGACAAAAAAAGAGAGGAAGTTCATGATTGGTCGAGGGGTCACGTGACAGCACAGGTGAAGGCTGCGGGGCTAGGGTGGCTATTTGCCCTCCATGATTGCAGGCTCCTAAACTGTCCCCAAATGCAACGTTTAGCCCCACTTCCATTCGGCACGCTCTCTGTCAAACTGTCATCAACCACTCGGCATCAGTGTGCTGGTGAATGCAACATAGAGTTCACGCCCTTCACCCCACTCTCCTCAAATGGAGACTTCTTTGTCCAACCTGTCTAGAAAATGGCGGCACGGTAATGGGCAAGGCTGGGGAAAAAAAAAGAGAGAGAGAGAGAGAGAGAGAGAGAGAAGAGAGAGAGAGAGAGAGAAGAAGAGAGAAGAGAGAGAGAGAGAAGGGTTGGCTGACCTTGCTGAACCTTGTCCACTTGGGTTTTTTCGCTGCTAATGAGGAGAGAGAAAGGTCTCCAGGTTTTCCCTTTCTTTTCTGCTGAAGTGGGGATGTTCTGCTGCATGCCACGTGTGCTCATTATCATGCCCATCTTCAGTCACAATATTGGGAATTTAATGGGGGGGGGGGGGTAGATGGGGGGGGGGGGGGCTCAAACTAGGCTGTAGCTTGATGTCTTTCCCCCACCTCTGTATTGATGCCTGCTATGTTGCATGCCATTAATAAACATGTAAACAGTCATTTTGAATAAACAATGTTTAAACAATCATGTGTTGAATAAACAATGTTTAAAACATCAGTGTTGAATAAATAATGTGTTAACATCATGTATTGAATAAACAATGTTTAAAAAAGTCATGTGTTGAATAAACAATGTTTAAACAGTCATGTGTTTTAATAAATAATGTGTAAACAGTCATGTATTGAATAAATAATTGTAAACATCATGTATTGAATAAACAATGTTTAAACAGTCATGTATTGAATAAACAATGTTTAAAACAGTCATGTGTTGAATAAACAATTTTAAACATCTTATTAATAAACCAGTTTAACTCATTAATAAATGGATGTTGGACTTCATTATTATTATCCCTATTGATAAATGGGATTTGGACTTCCAGTATTATCATCCTTGTTGATAAATGGGTTTTTGGCTTCAGTATGATTAAACCTCATTGATAAGATGGGTGTTGGACTTCCATTACGATTATCCTTGTTGATAAGATGGGTGTTGGACTCAGATAATTATCCTTGTTGATAAGATGGGTTTTTGGATTTCAGTATGATATCCCTATCAACTAGATTGATCAGATGGGTTTTGACCTGACAAATAAAAATGGTCTTGGCTGCAAGATACTGCTTGACTCAGTCACTAAATCTTTCCTGAAGATTGATCATAGATTTCGATTCCCTCATATTTGTTTGTTTGTTTTTGTTCTTCCACTAAGCTCCAAGGTTCACCAGTGGTGAGATTTTGCGTACATGCACACACAGCGTCACACACACACACGCACACACACACACACACACACACCACACACACACACACACACACACACACACACCACACACACACAGTGCCACAAATACACACACATACACACGCCCACGCGCGCGCAGCGCACGCACACACGCAAACACACACACATAGATGTCACAAACATAAACACACACACCACATACACACACAAACACACACATACAAAACACACACAAACACACACGTGCACACACACACATACACCACACACAAACACACACACATACAAACACACACACACACACACCACAACCACACACACACAACACCCACACACACACACAACACACACACCCACAACACCACACACAACACACACACACACACATACACACACACACTGTTATGTCCCCCTCTCACAACCCTGACACATTATCTATGAAAATTTTTCTTAAAAAAACAGTTTTGATAACTCCAGTAAGTCCACACCATTTTCGGACAGACAGAAAAAATGAAAACTTACTACTTTAGCCTAGGTATCTGGTAAGCATCTTTCCTTAGTTCATTCTCCAACAACCCATGCCATTAGATACGTATATAACCTGATGAGATCTTTCATAACAGATGGGCATTTTCTATTACAATGGAACCTACCACCACTCGGCTAAAAAGCTGTTAGTTAGTGGGCTCAACTGATCCCAGCCTCTTTTTATCTGTCTGTCTGTTCCTCTCTCCCTTGTAGCCATAAAAAAGCAAAACAATGAAGCTGCTACCCATATTACTCCCCACTGCATGAAAAAACGACGAACACCCGGTGAAGGTATTGCTCGCACATGCAGATGTAAAGTTTCTTTTGGTACGAGCCTCTTAATTTCTCTTGTGGTTGGGAGGGGGGGGAAGGGGAGGGTATTTATTGTGCCAAATTTAGAAGGAAAGGGGCAGTTAGGGCCAATAATGGCAAAGTGATGGCAATAATTGCAATGTTATCGGGCAGCACGGCTGTGTTTTTATGTTGAGGGTGACAGTTATTATTATTATTATGAGGGGGTGATCCACACAAGCTGTTCAAGCTTTGCAATGAAGTGATCACAGAAGAGTGAGGGGTGGGGGGGGGGGTGGAGGAGGTAGCTGGTGGGAAGCCCTGTGTCATAACCTGTGAGTTACCACCACCAGTGAAAATCGTCAGCACAGAGAGAGAGAGAAGAGAGAGAGAGAGAGAGAGAGAGAGAGAGAGGGAACACTCTCCATCCACACAAAACCTCCATTGTCCACCCCTTCACACCTCACTGCTCCCGTGCCTCCCACCCCTACCCCCCCCCCCCCCCATCCCCATACCCCACAGGGCTCATTGTTCAAACCCACACCACCACCACATCCCCCCCCCCCCCACCAGCATACACCACCCTGAAGAAGAAAAATATCAATGCAACACAGAGTTGTGGGGCCAACACGCCTCACTGCCCACGTGACTCACCACGTGACCATGTTCACGACCTTGAAAAGGGTTGGGGTGGTGTGGTGGGAGGTGGGGGTGGTGGCCAACTGTTGTCCTAATATCTTGCTTGCAGAACTACTTGTTGTGGAGCTGACTGACTGGCTTGCTTGCTTGCTTCTTTCTGCATGACGAGGGCAGCATTGGGTGGTGACAGGTCTATTGACCGGGGACAGTTTTATGAATGTTTGATTACAGCCTGGGAAGGATTCTTCGTTCATTATGCAGGAGCCTTCTCCAGGCCTCTGAGGTGTCCACGTGCCCCCCAGAGGACAGGATGGGTGGGTAGGGTAAGGTAGGAGAGGACAGGATGGGGTGGGTGGGGTGGGGCAGGAGAGGATGGGGTGGGGTGGGGTGGGTAGGGTAGGGCAGGGTAGGACAAAATCTGGACACACGTGGCTGAACTAAAAGATCATCGGCCTGTTCAGGTGAGGAGGCAGACCTGGCAAAGCATGAAGGAAAGGGAGGAGGAAAGAAGAAGAAAGGTAGTGTTGCTGACGCCATCATCACAATGACGAGAAAAAAAAGAACCAGTAAAGGATATTAATTAATAATGGAAATGAAAGAGTCCACCCCCACACACACCTCCACCCCCTCCCCTTCCCTCCCTCCCTGGTGTCGTTCTCAGGGATACACAAACGTCCAGATTAAGCACACCTCTCTCTTTTTTTAGGTTAATTCTTTCTTTCTTTCTTTCTTCTAAAGAGAAAAAAAGAAACCACTCATAATTCACCCAGCAATGTATTAGTTTCCTTGTTTATTCAGTCATACAACCTAGCAAATGACGTAGGCCTTAATATTATTATGACTACACTGTTGATGTTAATTTCTTCTCTAACTCTCCCCCATCCCCCCATCCCCCAACCTCCCCCCCCCCCCCCCACACAAACCTTTTTGTGTCCTTTTTTTTATGGGGTCTTAGTCCTTTCTGCCTGTGTTCACATCAGTCATCCCCAGCCTCGCTCAGTTTCAAGCTGTTGATCAGATCTGTTTGCTGCTGCTGCTGTACAGGTTGCTATAAGTACGCAGGGAAATCTGCTGTGACATAAAAAGGTATAAAATAAAATGATATTAAAAAAAGTAGTATCCCACCAGCTCTATAACACCATTCACAACAGGCTTTGCCTTCCCCCTCCCTGTTCCCCCCACTACTACTAATGGAGCTCTTACACCGTACCGCTCACTGCGCTATTTACCCGCCCACACATCATTATCCTGTGATGCTTATCGGTAACAAAGCGCAGGAAAACAGTTCGGTTTAATAATTATACACTGATTCAGTACCTGCACAACAGATGGGTGAATCCGTGGTCTTTTTATTTATTTATTTATTTATTTATTTATTCTTTTATATCGAGATAATGGAGTAAGCACGAGTGTGCTTTTTGTTTTTTACATGCAGTCCCCGTGTGTATGCAGTTTTGTAAAGCTTGTTATCTGTGCCCACCATCACACAACGGCCTACTCTTACGAAAAGTGTCTAGAAGTTACAAGCGAGGTCTGAGTTTTCCAGTTTGTGGTGGTTCGAACCCTGTTTGTGCCAGAAACTGCCCCCCCCCCCCCTCCACTAGACTGTGACCCAACTGTAAATGGTACCTGCCCTCGTTAGGGTCAGGGCAGGTAAAGCAGCGATGGAGAGGAGATGGGCGCCGCCCTCAACATGCTGGCCCCAAGTAAAGCTGAGGTCTTTTGATGCCTCGCTCCACTACGACCGCCTAGGTTATGGAACACCTTTACCTACCTAATGGCAAATTAGCATTTGTCTTTGCGGGCAATATATATATATAATATATATATATATATATAATATATTTTATATATATATATATATATATATATAATATATATATATATATATAAACACCAGAAAAACCTTTCTATGTGTCATTCCATCCTATATTTATCAATAATTGCTTTGTCTCTTCCGATGGTTTTTTTGTGTGTGGGGAAAAGTGATTACCAAAGCATTAAAACCATCTTGCTACACAATACGGGTGGCTTTTTTAATGCTTTTAGAGCAGCCATAGGTAACAGTCGGCAGAAATGAGGTCAAGCTAAGGATTCACAGTGACCTCATCACGACCCCTATCCTCGGCTCAGGCTAAAAGCTGTGTCAGTTATTGACGTCAGCTGATGGCCAAGGCTGATGTTGATCAACATGTTGTTCTGTTTTATAATGTCAGTGTCAGTTATTGATGTCAGTTGAGTGCCAAGGCTGATGTTGATCCACATGTTTTTCTGTTTTATAGTGTCAGTGTCAGTTATTGACGTCAGCTGAGTGCCAAGGTTGATACTGATCCACATGTTATAATGTCAGTGTCAGTTATTGATGTCAGCTGGGAGCCAAGGCTGATACTGATCCACATGTTATAATGTCAGTGTCAGTTATTGATGTCAGCTGAGTGCCAAGGCTAATACTGATCAACATGTTGTTCTGTTTTATAATGTGTCAGTTATTGACGTCACTGAGTGTCAAGGCTGATGTTGATCCACATGTTGTTCTGTTTTATAATGTCATGCCAGTTATTGATGTCAGTGAGTGCCAAGGCTGATACTGATCAACATGTTGTTCTGTTTTTATAGTGTCAGTGTCATTTTATTGATGTCAGCTGAGTGCCAAGGCTAATACTGATCAACATGTTGTTCTGTTTTATAATGTGTCAGTTATTGACGTCAGCTGAGTGCCAAGCTGATGTTGACCCCATGTTGTTCTGTTTTATAATGTCAGTGTCAGTTATTGATGTCAGCTCAGTGCCAAAGCTGATACCGATCAACATGTTATAATGTCAGTGTCAGTTATTGATGTCAGCTCAGTGCCAAGGCTGATGTTGATCAACACGTTGTTCTGCCTTATGAAGAATGTTATGTTCAGAAAATCTTCAGCGATGATGAGCTCTTACTCTTAGCATGATAACCTGCGCTCTCCTTTCACTTAAAGGAACACGCTCATGCAAAATTCTCTGAAGTCAGAATATGGCTGCCTAATACAAGGCGAGGTACTTGAAAACAGCCCTGTCTACATGCAAACACACTTCTCATCTAGTGTCCACTTATGGTGGCAGCACAAGGGATTCATTCCCAATCGTGATGAGCGAGGCATGGACCTGCAGAATTCACACACCCACAGCTACATGAAAACAGACTGGCTGGACACACACACACACACACACACACACACACACACACACACACACACACACACACACACACACACACACACCACACCACACACACACAACACAACACAACCCCCCCCCCCCCCCCCCCCCCCACACCCCCACACACACAAACGGTTTTTACTAGTTGATCAAGCAGGTAACGAAGTAGGTGAAAACTTATAACTTGATCTTTTACTGTATACTAACCTCCCCCTTCCCCTCCCACCCTCATCCCGCTTTCCCCCATCCCCCTCTCCCTTTATCCACTCTCTATGACCTTTACACAGATGTGACCATGTGTGGAGATGGCACATTCAACACACCTGGCAGAAACTGACACTTTCATTTTTTTTTATTTTTGCGTTCGCAAGCTGTGTCTACTGTATTTCCTCCCCCCTCCCCTCCCCTCCCCGCTATTTGTTTAAGAGAATTAGGTGGATTCTTGTGCAAAATGAAATAGACCCCCCCCCCCCCCCCCCCTACACACACACCAACTTGTGTTATATTCATCTGGGTTAAAGGGCTTCTTCTTTGTCGAACGCTCAAACAGCAACTGTTGTTGTCTGTTATATAGAGGAAAAATGCGACACGCTGCCGTTTAAAAAAAAAAAAAATCTTTACTCAAAATTTCGTTCGTTCAGAAACAACGTAGCACTAATACATGACTTGAGTACAACATACAATGCTTTTCTATGAGTACTCTAACGTTGCTGTTAAGCGCCTGACAAGTCAGGCCCAGTGCATCCGACTTCGGCATGGAGAGAATTGCTATCTTTTTAAGTCTTTCTGGAAAAAAGGCAGGAGAATGGACCAAGAAGGCATAAAATATAACGAGAAGGAGGTGACCGGAAGAAAAGGAACGAGTTAGAAAGGAAAAGAGTGATAGAAAAGAGGACATTTCCTGCACAGAATACCCAGAAGGTGGCGATGTTATTTATACAGACAGGGGGGGGGGGTGGATCAAATCGTTCAAACTTTCAGTACAGATACCCCCAGCCTACTCAAAGTCCACTATACAACGCGGCGATTATGCTAATAGATGAGGTTTTGCACACGCTTTGTAAATCATACATTCATCAGTTTATACATTCGCAGTTGTGACACTCCCCCCCCCCCCCAACTCCTTTCCCACTTCTTCCCTGAAGTCTTGATTCTGAACCTCAGTAGCAGCTGGTGGATATAATTATATGGTAGTTTGCTTTTTTATTTTTTTCCCCCTCTCTCCCTGTTTTTGTAGGTCAGCGTATGTGTGTATCCAATTTTGCCGAGGGCATAATCCCTTGCGTAAGTAGGTCTGCCTACTCCTGTTGGAGAACTAGTGCAGGTATCAGCAGATTAAGTTCACGTCATCTAGGTCGGTGTGGAATCGTTGCACTGCA
>CM060320.1:71220025-71222525 GCA_030674155.1 Stramonita haemastoma | reverse complement strand
GTGCAGCCTTTTGTCCTCACGCACAAAAGAGTGCCTACTTTCGCTGCCAACACCATTCATTAAAGAAAAAAGAACCCCAGCATTTGACTCTAATATCATCTGCTTTTTGATTAAAATGCAGTAATATTCCTTCGAAAATGAGTATGCAGTTGTTTCTGGTATTTGTTCTTCAAAATTTGTGGAGCATGTCTCGAAATGTTGCTTGAGAATGCCTGTAAACAAGACGTCATATGTCGTCTGCACTTCATTTGCTTTCAAGAAATCGTGGATCAAACGTATCGCACACGACTTGTGTTGTTAAACTCGAAAGTGAAATCCACCTAGAGACTGTGATTTTGTGGTTTGTTTGTTTGAATCGTGTTGAAGACCTGTTGATGGGATAAATTCTGAGTTATGAAATGAAAAGAAAGAGGTGCACGGAATGGATTATACCAATTGTTGCAAAGTTTGCGAGCCCAGATCTAAGTGTGATGTGTACTGTACCATTTTTGCAATTCTCTGGATTATTAATCTACAGTCTAAGGTAAGTTTTACACTCGTAAACACACACACACACACACACAACACACACACACACACACTTTAATATCGAACAATAAATACTGGTGCTGCATAGGTTTATCCAGATTTAAAAACCGAAAGCTTATTTTATCTTGGAAATTATTATGTTGTGTATTGTATACATGTGCATGCATTTTTTCCCTTATTTTTTGTGCTAGTCAGATTTTTCACGTTCATATGTAACCTATTTAAATTGATTTGATTGTACAGCGCAGTGAGCCCATGTTTTTTGGGAATTCGCGCAATATAAGCCTCCATTTTTATTATTATATTATTATTATTATTATGAAAGGTAACACGATTTCTTTTAGCTGAACTAGCAGTATCAGTAGCCCTTTTCTCTTAAAAACTATATTTGAACATTTTTTTCAAACTTTTTTTTTTTTGGGGGGGGGGGGAGGGGGGGGGGTACCAAATCTTTTTAAAAACAGTGATATCAGTAATTTACAAATAAAAGTTAGACCAAAAGTTGTCATCGAAATGTGTCATGTCATTCGTGTTCATTATTCGACAAGGTTTACGAAAACTGCATACGCACGGGGACTGGACGTAAAAAAGCATATGAGTGCTTATTCCATTATCCTCGATAATAAAAGAATAAATGCATACGTAAATGTATATTCAAAATGATTTTAAAGATACAGCTTTCTGTTTGATTTCATCTCACAGTGGTTTTAATTATAATGAACAAATTAATATTCTCGTTAAGAAAGGAGAAAAAGTATTTTCAGATGTGGCAAATCTATTCCCCTAGTCATTGCAAGAATGCTACCATATAGTATTAAAAGCATAACAGGAATCACAATTTTCAGGATGAAAGGAGACTTGGTGTAGGCTACAAGAAAAAATAAGAAAAATTGAGTATTCAAAACACGAGAAAGTGATAATTACTGTACAAAATGTATTATTTTCTCGGTGTGTGTGTGTATGTGTGTGTGTGTGTGTGTGTGTGTGTGTGTGTGTGTGTGTGTGTGTGTGTGTGTGTGTGTGTGTGTGGTCGTGTGTGTGTGTGTGTTGAATTGGTTCAAAAGAAAATATGCTGGACATGTTTTTTGTTGTTGTTGTTGGTTGGTTGGTTGTTTTTGTTGTTTTGCTTTTGTTTTGTGCACAATCAGGAATAATATAAAGATAGATCATACTTGTGACAGCATAAAAGGTCATAAACCTATCCTGTCGTTATCTTCTTCATCAGCATTTTTTTATGGTGCAGTCTGTTACTTGTGTATTTTTTTCCAGATTGCTGTTCCATAGTCCTATTTGTTTTTTTGTTATAAACTAATTTGAATTTATTTTTAAAATGCTCTAATGCAGTGCCCATCATTTCTCCTTGTTTGTTTAATATTGTTAACAACCTGTGTACTTTTTTAATTGATTTTGATCATGAATACTTTTTGTTTGATCTTTGGGGGTGGGTTTTTTGCTTATTTTTTCTTAGAATAAGGTTTTAGATTACTGTTTTATACTGTTTCCTCGTTGTTGATTGTTATCTAGTAGTTGAAATTTCTTTACTTTCTTCGTTGGTGTTGTTGCTACCACTTTTGTATATATTGATTAACTTGAAATCAGAATTAGCTCTGGACGTAAGTACAACGTGTGGATCTTCATGTTATGTCTAGATATGGCTGCAGTTATTGTTTTCTTTTCCTTTGTGCTTCGCTCTGTACATAGCCTTTGGGATGGAGGATTTCTCTGCCAGTGTCTGTTTTTCTATCATCAGTCAGGTCTTCCTCTCATCGGTCTATCTATCTATATCCCTTAGTCTGGCGACCGTGGGGGGCACCCCTGAAGACTTGACAACCATCAGGTCATCAGTCAGGTAATCATATTTCGTTTTCAGGCAATGTAGAAGAGTATTGCCAGTTTCCCAGACTACCGAGGGCTGATTGGTCTTTATCATTATTATTATCATCATCATCATCATTATTGTCATAATTTTTAC
>CM060320.1:71197525-71212525 GCA_030674155.1 Stramonita haemastoma | reverse complement strand
CCCTCTGATAGTTTTGTATAAAGTATATAATCATGTTGTATTTGTCACCAACTCTCGCCAAAATAATGTAACCAAGCGCATTTTGTCATCTATGTGTAGTGTTAGTGATGTGTGTGTGTGTGTGTGTGTGTGTGTGTGTGGTGTGTGTGTGTGTGTGTGTGTGTGTGTGTGTGTGTGTGTGTGTGTGTGTGTTTGAGAGAGCAACCTGCAGTTTTTGGTCATAACCTGTGTTCACATCCATGTGCAGTAACACCGTCTAAGTCTTTCAGTGTGTATCATGTAGAGGTAGACAGTTTGAGGCATGTCAATGAGGAAACCCGTGTCACAAGACAAGGCGAGCAGTGTCCCACGAGTCCTGAGCTTCTAAAGGTCTTTGCCTTCACATCTGGAGATCTGCAGACAACAAGCAGCGGCCATCAACCTGTAAGGCCACCCGAGATCATCCTCACAATGCACCCGTTCATAATGACAAAATGATTCTAATGAACATCTGTACCCGCAGCAAAGTGTCACCATTAATGGCTAAAAAGTAAGTGCAAACAGTTAAGTATACACCACGGGGGTAGGTCAACTGAATGAAAGTCGAAAGGACAATTCTTGTATGATTTCTGAACGACAAACACAAATTGTAGGCTTGCTGCTTTGCACATAAATTTTCATGGGGGCATGCTATCTTCTTTCTACAAAAAAAAACAAACAAAACAAAAAAACAGACCCAAAAACCCCTTTCACTTAAGTCATAGTCACTTCGTTCCACTCAAAACAAAAGCATTTTGTACCTGAAATTCTATACAGCTGGGATTTATATGTATATATGTATGCATGTGTACATATCTTTGTTATTCTAAGAAATAGCCCGAGCCTGCACAGCAGATTAACTTTAAGTTCTAAGAAGTGGAAAGTGCTTGAAATGTGTGATGGCATTATATTTTGATTTTCCCCAATCTTTAAACTGGTGACAGTTTAACTATTATATAACCCTAGCATGGTAGCAATCTTTAAACTGGTGACAGTTTAACTGTTATATAACCCTAGCCATGCTAGCTATGTCTTTCCTGAATCCATCAAGAAATAGGTCCTACAATAATGAGCAACAGATGAGGGATGAACAGATGATATGTGGAAACAATTGTCAATGGACAAGAACGAATATGATGAAGCAGAGCCAGAACCAGTGATACAACAGTGCCCTTCAGGAATTCATGGACATGGAGGTTTCACTGAGATGCCAGACAGGGGCCACTGTTCTGGTCGGATCATCGTCATCAAGTAGGAGAGAGGGCTGAACAGAACAACCAGGGACTTTCTGTGCCTTGTGAGGCAGTGTCATAAAGTCATAGATATTCTCCTATATAAAAAGTCACTTCGCGTCCTCATATTCCTGCCTGATCTGCGCATAAAAAGAGATAATGTTGAAGACTTGCGAAATACATGTTGAAGACGACAAGAACAACACGTGTTGAAGATGGTGGCTGGTGACCAAAAAAATAAAAAAGTTTTTATTCTGCCACTACGTCTTGTAGAGTAGGCAGCGAGGCGAGCAGTCTCTGTCTTGAGGGCGGCCACCTCCACCCTCAGCCTCAGGTTCTCCTGCTCCAGCAGAGCGGCGCGGATGGCGATCTCGTCTTCTTTGGCCCGCCGGGCGTCTCGGGAGCGCTTGGCGGCGTCGTTGTTCTTTCGCCGCCTCTCCCAGTAGGCGTCATCTTTCTCCGCATCGGGAAAGTTGCGGGGCCGCTTGCGGCTGCCGGCAGACGTGGTGGTGGAGCTGGTGGAAGACACCAGAGGCGCTGTGGAGGAGGACAGCGTGCAGGGGGCAGACTCGGCACCCGGCCCGCTCCCCAGCACGGAGGAGGGGCTGTGGGCCTGGGACAGGGAGGCGGGAGACCCGGAGCCCGCAGACACCCCGGAGAGCAGGAGTCCGTGTGGGTGCCGGCCATGGAGCTGGGCAGGGTCTGGGAATGGCCGGCAGACGCTAAAGAGAGAGGTGGGGATGGAGACGTGTGCAGCGGGTGGTTCTTGCTGCTGCTGCTGCTGGAAAGCGGAGAGAGGGCGGAGGAAGGCGGGGACTTGGACCCCTTCTTGCTGGCGCTCTTGCTCTGCTTCTCCCGTTCCTTCAGCAGCTCCGTCTGCTGCTTGTACATCGTCATCAGCTGCTCCGGGAGGACGGCGATGCCCTGCAGGCTCTGCACGTAGCTGGGGTCAATGCCGGGGAAGGGGCTGACTCCGGGGAGTCCCAGGTACCCCAGAGGCATTTTCAGCACCTCCTTGGGGTAAGCCTTGAAGGGGCGCTGCGTCTTGCCGCCACCGGCAGACTGCAGCTTGTGGGCGTCCCCCATCAGGCCCGGCACTCCGCTCAGCGCCCCAGCCACGGCTCCGTTCTGTCCCAGCACAGCGCTGAGCACTGCCGGAGGCATGCTGCCGCCTGACCCTTCCGACAGCAGGCCTAGAGCCGCCAGAGAGGCCGCTGTGGGCCCTTGAGCGCTGTGGGAGGAGGCTTCAGTGGATTTCTGCTGACCGGGGCTGGGAGACTTGGAGACCTCGTCCTTCGGTGTCCTCGTAGCTGCTGCCGTTGTGACTGTGGGAGAGCGCGGGCTGATGCTGCTGCAGGCTGGTGTCCGGGGACAGGCGGGAGGAGGGGGAGGAGAAGGGGGCTGGTCTCGAGGCCTGGGCGTCTTTGCCCAAAGTGTCCGCCTGGGAGTCATTGCGTTTGATGGAAAAGTCCAGGGGCGCTTCCAGCTCTTGTTCTTGCTTGATATTCACCACAAACCATTTGGACCCCCTCTCCTCCTCCTCTTCTTTCATCGCTGAGTTGGAGCAGTTGGAAAAGGGCGAGATCTTCCCTGCAGGGTCTGAGGGGAGGTGGCCCACACAGTTCTCCGCTCGGCCACTGTCCGACACGGGCGACTTCTTCAGGGCACTGGCTTTGCTGACCCAGTCCTCGGGGCTGGCCCTCTCCGAGCCGCTGGCTTGTCTGCAGGGGGACAGCGAGAGGGAGGGGGAGGTGGAGGTCATGAGGGGGGTGGCGGTGCGATTCATGTCTACAGGCTGCTCCATGTCCGGGCACCGCTCTCCGCACACCACCACGAGACGCCGGTGCCGCTGCTCTTCCTCTGCTGCCGTCTGGAAACAGACACGGAGTGATGTTAGCTTTCGTCATTATCGTCATCTTTTAACAACACAGAGCACTGTTAGCTTTCGTCATTATCGTCATCTTTTTACAACACGAGCACTGTTAGTTTTCGTCATTATCGTCATTTTTTGAAAAATACGTAGCACTGTTAAATTTCATCTTTTGGAAAACACGTAGCACTGTTAAATTCCGTCACTATCGTCATCTTTTAAAAGCATATAGCACTGTTAGCTTTCGTTATTATCGTCATAGTTTTAAAAGACACAGGACTATTGTTTTTGTCATAATTGTCAGAACACATTTTTTGTTAGATTGAACAAAGGGGGGGGGGGGGGGGGGGGACCTCAAGTAGATCAAAGATTACCAATGGTAAAATTTTGATTAATTATGCGACCCCCCCCCCCCCCCCTTCCCACACCGTTTAGGTAGCCGCGTTCCGATGTCTTTGAAAATGCACACGCAGAGACCATCTCAAGTTTTTGTTTATCCTATTGTTTTGAAAACTGAAATATGACTTAGATGGGATCATTATCATCTCTGAGCACACACACAGCCGTTGGGGTCGCATCAATATCATCACCTTTGTCTGCTAGCTGTATCCATACTTTCTGTCGCTCTCAAGACTAGTTCTTTTCAACACAGACGAAGAAAGAGATACACACACTTACAGAAGAGTACTCCTACATTCAGAATTAGAAGCCAAAACAACAACAAAAATATTAAAGTAATCATCACTGGCTTATAAGCAATGAAATCGCACGTCGATCATTTTTCTTTCAAAGGCGGAGTGCAACTAAGACTAGGTACACGCGAGCATGCAACACACACACACCACACACACACACACACACACACACACACACACACACACACACACACACACACACACTTGTCTATACCACACATGCAGACATACGTATTTTAATTTGCAAACATTGATATGATCCTCAAGTCCAAGATTTCTGTACACCTACATGCAAACTCTCTCTCTTGTTCTCTCTCTCTCTCTGTCTCCCCGCCAGACGGAAAAGGAAACATTCACATGATACCAGCTATTGATTTTCAAGCAAACGATATTGTTAAATAAGAGAGACGTTCAGTTTACTGTGGGAGACGTACGTAGGTTGTGCCAAGCTCAGCTCTCCGTTCTGCAGCTATGTTCAGAGGGAAGGCGTTTAGCTGAATTGTTTGTATCCCACCCCCCTCCCCCCAAAAAAAAATCGTATCTGCTTTTAATCATTCCCCGTTCTCTCTCTCTCTCTCTCTCTCTCTTCTCTCTCTCTCTCTCTCTCTCTCTCTCTCTCTCTCTCTCTCTCTCTCTCTCTCTCTCTCTCTCTCACACACACACACACACACACACACATACTCGCGCTTACGGTCGCAGGTGCAGGGATGGTTAGAAGCGTGATCTGAGTTTTTGTGTTACTTTTTCTTCTTCTTCTTTAGCTTGTTAAATGCGCATATGTATGTACGTAAAAGCTGCATATTGAATCCCGTTTGTTTATAATGCGTCATTTATTGTTGTGTCTGAACTTTCGAAATAGAAATGTTACCAGTTACAGCTTCCTGATGTTTATTTCAAATTGCTGTATTTATTTATTCAATTATCTATTGAAGAATGTCTGTGTGGAGAAAATATTTTAAAATATTTTAAATCTACAAAACAATTTCAATGATATGATTTTTTTTCTCGTAAACTGCAATGTACAATCTGCGCAGTTCTCTATTTAATGCAACACATAGGAGCAGACACGAGGATCATGCCACTAACGCGTTTGCTTTAAAATTTGTATTTATACCTCTTTATGTTACGGCAAAGTTCTCAGCTCCAAATTTGGGCTGCTTTTTCCCCCGAGAACAGCGCGTCGCCACAAAAGTAGCGCCACCCATTAAAAAATTCTATTTGCATGTGTAGTTTCCTAATCAGAGTGGCTTTGTTTCTACCTAATTTTGCCAGGGACAACTCTTGTTGCCTGGATTCTTCTAAGTGCACTGAAAATGTTGACCACAGGACCTCGCTTTATCGTCTCTTCCGAAATACAAGCACCCAGACCATCACTCAAGTTCTAGTGGATTGGGTAAAGTTTCGGGCACAAAGGGGGATGGAACCCGCACTTGTAGCTGGCTAATCAGGTGCGTTGCTTCTAGATCGCTGAATCTGATCTTAATTCAGTTTCCCATGAAATCACCAGTTCAAGAGCTCTCAACCTAAGTACAGTTTCCCATGAGATCATCAGTTCAAGAGTTCTCAACCTAACGTACATATGTACCAGCACCGTTATTCTTTTGCCCATATTAAGTACGTATGCAGAAGATTAACAACATATCATCAAGAAGATCCTTTCATTCATATTAGCATTCAGATGGTTAGTTACGAAGACCACGTAATTAATCATATCCCAGTATGCATCTAAGCACACTGAGCTATGACTTGGGTCACTGGTGGATTTTTTTTTTTATGGCAGATAGGGTGTTGAAGATAATGCCATATGGAATACCCGCCTCTTCTATGCACTTGCTCTCGTATGTGTATGTATATTAACGTTTCCTGAATAATGATCCATTTGAAGTAAAAAAAAAAAAAAAAAAAAAAGAAAGTTTTTACACATGTGGTGACACCTCCATGGAAAATGCCCCCTCCTCCCCAAAGGGGTAATGTATACTGTTCCTAGTAAGCCAGCGACAGGGAAAAGACGTTTAATGTTATTCAATAAATAAGGGGGGGGGGGGGGGGGGGGGGGGGGGGGGGGGGGGCTGCTCTTGAAGCGACATCAAATGATTTTCATGTTGTTCATTTTGGCTAGCTCTAGCAGATTAGAAACAGACGTAAACTTGAGCTGTAGTTTAACAGTGACTGGCTCCCTAGGGACTTCTAGCCCTGACGATGACACACGACACCACAAGCCTTGGTAAACTAGGGGGCGGAGACCTCGGAATGGGCACAACAGGACAGTAACGTCACCGAAGATGAGACAGCAAAAAACCAAAACAATACCAAAAACGTCTATATATCTGGCGATATAAAAACAAACCAAAACAACCCCCCCCTAATAAAAACCAGCTACCACAAACCGAACGGAAATGCTCCTGTCAGGCGCTGTCACATGCCAGAGGAAATGTCACAGTGGCGACGCTAGGTACAGTTTTTATATATATCCAAAACAAGTCTCTGTCTGAATCACATCGCTGACGTCATCGTTGTTGTCTTAGGTCTGTCCTCGCCGGCAACGTTATGGACAGTGACGTCATGCGGTATTTCCGCCCCTCCCCCCCCCCCCCCCCTTTTTTTTTTTTTTTTTTTTTTTACGCGCTAGCTAACAATGTCTGCATCATGCTGATGAGGGAAAATTGTTACCGGTTTGTTTTCTTCTTCTTCTCTTCCCAGCAACATTGTTTCGATTCTCTCTCTCTCTCTCTCTCTCTCTCTCTCTCTCTCTCTCTCTCTCTCTCTCTGTCTCTGTCTCTTCTCTCTATCAAGTCTCCCTCAAGTGACTTTTGCGCTTATGTGCACGTGTTTGTGTACCTGAAGGACGAGAGAGAGAGAGAGAGAGAGAGAGAGAGAGAGAGAGAGAGAGAGAGAGAGAGAGAGAGAGAGAGAGAGGAGAGAGAGATCAAATCAAGAGAGATCAAATCAAATCAAGAGAGAGAGAGAGATCAAATCAAATCAAGAGAGAGATCAAATCAAGAGAGAGATCAAATCAAATCAAATCAAATCGAGAGAGAGAGAGAGAGAGAAGAGAGAGAGAGAGAGAGAGAGAGAGAGAGAGAGAGAGAGAGTTAAGACTGATAGAAATTCAAGAAAATATGCGTGGGCAGTGTTGTTTTAGGTTCTTGGAAGTTAAATCAAAATGAGTTTCTTGAAAGCCAGCGAGAAACAGAGCAGTACAAATCGGTGGGGACGGGGGCGGAGTGTGCATGAAGCCTTTGAATACAGCAGCAGTAAGAATCAATACAGGGCAGAGAAAACACGTCCACGTGAAATTAAAAAAACAACAACAAAAAACCAAACTCCCCCCAGAGAACAAAATTGTAGCGAACGAGAGTGGATCCCACATAAGTTAGACAATCCTCCTGACGCTGGACATGTTGAAAGGTCATTCTTTTCTCCTTTCTGGGCTAGAGCTCTGAGGTTTACCGATGATAGAGATTCTGCGAATGCGACCTTTTCTTTTAACCCATAATTAAGGTAGCCGCATGCTGTCTTCGGGGATGAAATGTCATCAAAGATACTAGCCGCTAAGTCACCATTGCTTGGGATCAGACAAGTTGAGTTGTTTGAGTGAAGACGTCTCTGTATTCTGACTGTGTACACTACACACCCCCACCAAGAAGACTATGGAGCAGTGGTTCATCAATCATTAGCATGGGGAAATTTAAAAAAAAATAACCCAAAGATAAGGTGGTGTTTCGATTTTTTTTTTCCCTCCTGGAAATATTTACCACTAACACCACCAACTTGAGGTAGCTTTTTCGCATACATAATTCAAACAGGGGGGTGGGAGGGGGGAGCAATATTGGAATATTTTCAAGAAAAAATCAAACAGTCTTATGTGTCAAGTCGCAGAAAGACATCAGAAATGAAAATAAAAGAAAAAGAAAGATGGCCAGTACAAATTTTAATCCCACACATCGCCATCACATCCACTACGTCACCGCCACCATGAAGTTGGACGTCACAGGCAGACCAGCCAGACAAAGCGAAGGCGGCGAGCTAGGGTGTGTGTGGGGGAGGAACTGGTTTATCGGCCAAACTTGGCCGCCACTTGGAGTGCCTGCTAAAGAGAGCAGGAGCCAGCCCCGCTCCCTGGAGTATTCCCACCGCGCCGGATCAAGGCGACAGAATGGATGTCGAGCTCTCCCCATTCCTCAGGCTGATAGGAAAAGTGGCGGAAAACTAAAAAAGTGGACGGTGCCAGACTAGCTTTTATTTGTCCATTTCTCTCTGTCCTTTTTTTGGGTGACGCCGGCCTCTTTCATTCGGTAGGCGGCAGTCAAGTCTTGACGACCAAGATCTAAGGACTGAATCACGGTGTGCTGATTAGGGCTGCTTCGTGTGAAGTTTGATTTTTTTGCTATGTATTTCTCTGTCTGGCTTTGCTGTCTTCTCACTTTAACTCAGAATTATGGTGCCAGGGTTTGGGTTTTTGTCCACTGCTACCACACACACACACACACACACACACACACACACACACACACACACACACACACACACACACACACCCAGGCCAAACAAGACAAAAAACCCACCTCAAGACCCCATCTCCAAAATGAAACAACAAACAATATCACTTTCAATCCAGTCATCAATCATTGACGTCAATCAGTTTCTCAGTCAATCAATCATCCTTTTAAACTCTTGTGATGAGTGATAAGAACACCCCCACCCCACCCCACCCACTTTAAAAATTCTTACATTTCTCACATCACCTACGCATCTGTGCTAGAAAACAACAACAACAACAACAAAAAACAACCAAACCCTTTACCTCCATTTTGGTACCGAGGTATTTCGCTGTTGACCGTAACTATCATCTGTCACACGTCAAATGCTACATTTCTCTTATAAATATTATCGACGCACGCGTGTGTAATTCCCTCCCCCAATCCTTCCCGCTAAATGCTGGGAAAACCCCAGTCTTTGCTTTCTCTCGGTAAACACTGGGAGTGAGTGTCAGTCAGCAGGCGAAACTATGTCACTGTCCATTCTTTTTAAAGAGGGTTTTCTTTCTATTCTTTTTTCCCCCTTCCCTGCTGGCTTCAACAGAAACTTGTTTCGGGGTTTCGCTTTCCCTTCGATCACGACTTCATTGATTCGCGCTGTCAGTCTCGAAATCCCTGTCGCCGAAATGTTGGGTTGACAAGACATTTTAGCGGTTTTTTAATGATTAATATTATAGCATTTTGTTGTTGAACTATCATGTCGATTCTTCTGCTATTGCATCTCTCAGAAGTTTATTGTCACAGGTATTCAATTGTAGGACCTCCATAATTATATAACAAGGGACAGGATTTGAATCTTCATCTGTGAAGCAGGGTTCGTCTTTTTCATATTTGTGTGTCAACACATGAATGTACCACTGAACGCTTTTTTTTTCTTCTTCCAAGCCAGTGCAGTGACATGATCTGATGAAAGATTGTGTCTGAGTCTAATGTGTGGTGTGTGTGTGTGTGTGTGTGTGTGTGTGTGTGTGTGTGTGTGTGTGTGTGTGTGTGTGGTGTGGTGTGCGTGAATGTGTGTGTGTGTGTGTGTGTGTGTGTGTGTGTGTGTGTGTGTGCGTGCGGGTGCGTGTGTGTGTATGTGACGAGTCGCACGTCTGCCAGAGATGTTATGCTCAAGTTGTGTTGCGCCTATTACAGTTTCCAGTTCGTCCTTTATTTTCGTCAGAGTTACTTATCAACTGCCACTTTATTCCTCTGCAAACATTACATGTCTGTCTGTAGTCGGTTCGATTCACAGCAGACTGCCGTATTTTTGCTTGATCACGTTCCGAAATAGTCTAGCGCCTCTCGCTAGGTAGACATGCTTTCTGTCTGTATATCGATACAGCGTTATATAAGCTTCAGGCTTGTTGTTGCTCCCAGCTAGGCAATGTCTGCAGCAATTACTTCGTCTTTCTCAGGAATAAATACGTTAAAACCAGACAGACAGACAAGATTCATCGCCTCGACAGAAGAAAACAGATCAATGAAAAGAAGAGAGAAAAAAATCCACCTCCGTCTCGCTGTCTTTAGACGCCGCTCTCGTCTGGTGAAGGAAGGCTTTCTCACTGGCCATCTTCTGAAAATAGCTCCCACCTTCAAAACCGGCAGACACAGTCGCTCATATTTGGCTATTTTCAACCTCTCTGAAGATTTCGCTCTCCAACTATACGCAGCATAATCCAATATCGCATCTCAGTCTCGTTATTTATCTTGCATCTGCTAGTCGCTCTCTCTCTCTCTCTCTCTCTCTCTCTCTCTCCTCTCTCTCTCTCCTCTCTCTCTCTCTCTCTCTCTCTCTCTCTCTCTCTCTCTTGTGCAGATGTGTACATTAGAGAAGCTTAGACTTCCTCAGACACAGACCAATGCAGTGCAATTCCATATCATACTTTACGAGTAGATATGATTTCAAGCTGAGATATGCTACCACAGTAGAAGAGAAGAGAACAGAAATGAATAGAACAGAACAGAATATCACATGCATCTTTGAGCCCCCCCCCCCCCCCCCCCCCCCCCCCCACACACACACACACACACACGCTTTCTGTATCCATAAAGACTTATGAGAGCTACACCTACAAAAATGGCCTAGATGCTTTTCCCCCAAGAGTCAGTCCTCTTTCTCTTCAAAGGAGGCACAATCCTACCCAGACTCAAAGCAAAGCTTTCTAACGACAGCGGAAAAACGAGCCTTCCACGCAACAGTTAAAGGAGCGTGCACTCAGTCACCCTGCAGTTGTGTGCGTGGGTACATACCTGTACCGAAATGACCCCCCCCCCCCCCACACACACACACACAAACACACACACACACACCAACTGCTGAAGGCAAACAGCAAGGATTGGGTGCATTATGTATCATTATGCCGGTGCTTGCAAGGGTATCGCGTGAACGGTAGACCAGGGAAGGGAGGGGGGGGGGGTTGGAAGGCGGGTAGACTAGTGGGGATGCTGTTGTCATAACATGTGCCTTTGGTCTGTAAGCGTGGACTTTTATGCCCCCCCCTTTTTTTTTTAACTGTGTATGCAGGTGTGTTCTTTTACAAGAGGAAATGTGGGAGTTTTATGGTTGTTTTTCACAGTCTATGCAGGTGTGATATAATTTTATATCTACACCGGGGAAAAGTGGGAGGGATTTAGAGGGGGAAAAAAAAGAAAGGAGTTATGGGGGTTTTGAGAGGTAAGTGAAGGTGGAGATGGGCGCCGCCCTCAACATGCTGGCCCCTAGAGAAGCTGAGGTCTCTGACACCTCGCTCCCCTACGACCACAAAGGTTAGGGGACACCTTTACCTTTAAGCTGAAGGCGGTAAAATGGACGCGTGTGAACTTTTCTCTTTAGTGTTCAGTGTAATGTATACGTTTTATCTTTAGTTTTTGTTTAAAAAAAAAAAAATAAGGTTCGAAGATTACTGATTTAATTTTTTTTTAATTTTAAATATTGGCTCCTCAGAATGAGTACCTTCTTAACTTGCAATGTCATGAAATGAATGTGTGACAGAATTCAGCAATCAGAGGAATGATGTCTAAAGTCCATTTTGTCAGTGACGCAGCTCATTTTGTGTTATCTGGAGAGATGAAGGTTAAAAGAATGAGGGAATGAGAGCCTCAGTGAGTGAGTGAGTGAGTGAATGACTTTGTGTGTGTGTGTGTGTGTGTGTGTGTGTGAGAGAGAGAGAGAGAGAGAGGAGAGAGAGAGAGAGAGAGAGAGAGAGAGAGAGAGAGAGAGAGAGAGAGAGAGAGAGAGAGAGAGAGAGAGAGAATTTGGTCTTTTTCCTACTCGTTTTCATAATCATGAAGCATACAACAAAATGATTTTCAGTAATCAACATAAAGCTGTTCAGCTGGAACATATCTGCATACATAAATTATATTCCATACAGTAAGCTTCTGTTTTACACTACTCTCTATTTCCTGTTGCTATGTTTGTTTTTGAAAGAACGACCGACAACACACCCCCAAAAAAAATCCGGTTAAAACATGCATGAGCGACCGTGACAGTGGTGGTCACGCTACACTTCCCAGGGTGTTGCAGCAGTTTGACGCAACATGGCGCTTGCGCGTAGGGTACACGGGGCAATCCCAGGGCCGCCATAGCACAGCCCTTGCGACACAGCACAGCACAGCACAGTAAAATGCCGCACACCACACCAAACCCACAACACGACAGTGAAGATATTGCGCTTTAACGGGATAGCAACTTAAGGCCCTCTTTCTGCATCACTACCTCTTGGTACATGTCAACCCCTAGCGCTGGAGAGAAAGAATGGGGTTTTTTCTGCATTATTTTGGTGTGTAAACATACCATGAGTTGCTCTCTCACGTCATTCTACTAACTACTACACTATCTTTATTACTTTAGTACTATTACGGCTGCCCTTGCTGTTGCTACAACTACTTGTAACTTTGAGGACAAGCTGATCAGTTCTTCCTAGAGTTGCCACTCTCTCTCTCTCTCTCTCTCTCTCTCTCTCTCTCTCTCTCTCTCTCTCTCTCTCTCTCTCTCTATATATATATATATATATATATGATCGTTGCAGTATGGCCTTTGTAGTAGGTGGGGCTATAAACAGCACGGAATCCGATACATTATGACAATACATAATGGCAAACATGACCCTGCCTATATAGTATGTAAGTGGTAGGAATTTTTTTTGGGGGGCCATATGGTCAGTCTTTTCTGCTGTTGAATCCACCACAGAATTTTTAAACTCCAAATCAGCTTCAGATTTGGAATGGGGTTTTCTTTCTTTTTTTGTTGTTGTTTTGCTTTCTCGGTTTGTCTCTGGGTACTTTTATTGGTTTCAAACGACAGGTACTTTAGCTCTTGTCTTAGATCCTCCCATTGTGAGAATGTTCACACGAAGCTGCCAAAAACCCCATAACATTTTGTTGTTGTTAAGACCTCTTAAGGCTTCACAACTTGTTAATGTGGCGGAATGAAGTACTTAGACTGCCTGACTTCAGATGTGCGCGTGTATTTAAAGTATGTGTCTGCCCACTGCCTGCGCAGTCGTTTCCGCTGTCCACCCCGTCATTGAAATGGTATGTGTTAAAATAAAAATCGCCCCCTACCCTTTTTACTTTGTTGCGTCTTTCAATTTCCTCTGTGACCAAGAGAAAGGAAAATTAGAGAGAAAAAAAACCTAAACATACAAGCAAAACTAATCTCTCTGTCTCTCTGTCTCTCTCACACACACACACAAACACACACACACACACACACACACACACACACACACACACACACACACACACACACACACACACCCACTCTGCACAAAAAGAGGTCGACATGTAATAATAGTTCATTACGCATTACCACTCCTCTCCTCGTAACCACCCCTACCCCCCACCCTCTCAACCACCACCACCACCACCACCACCACCACCACCACCACACACGATCCCCCAGGTGGCCCTGAAAGGCTGTTATATGATGGCTGCAGCTGATTCATACAGCTTATAGATTGTTGTTGCCTAATGGCGCCGTACACTTCAAACTTGAACCCTTCAACTCCGGTCACTGCGTAGGCTGGCGGCACTTGTGCACTTTACATAACCATAGGCTATGTCACACGGCTTCTGTGTGTGTGTGTGTGTGTGTGTGTGTGTGTGTGTGTGTGTTGTGTGTGTGTGTGTGTGTGTGTGTGTGTGTGTTATTTTGTGGCAAGGACAGGTCGCCTTGTCGGATTTTGTATTCTAGGGGTAGCGAGTTCGATTCTCTTCCACCCCAGGCCAGGAACGAAAAACAAAACAAAACAACCAAACAGAAAAAAACAACAACTCCACTTTATTCGATAAAAATGAATAAGAACAGATCTATATGTTATATTTTCCAAATGATATTTTAGTATCTTCGTCAAGGTCATAATCTATCAAGATTAAACTTAAAAAAAAAAAATTATTTTTTTTTTTTAGAGATATAATTTGTTGTCGATTTGATGTTTGTAAGCAACATTTCAAAAAGATGCATCTCTGTCAGAGAAAGAAAACCTTCTGGTGTTTGTCAGATTAAAATCAATAATCAACTTTTAACATTCATAAGTTTATTGGATGATATTGGCAAAACTGCAATGAATTGAACTTTCTTTTGGTTTCAAGCATTTTTTCTTCTGATCCTTTTCCTTTTAAAACTTTTTTTTTTTTTTTTTACCTTTTCTTGAGAGAGAGAAGAGAGAAAGAGAGAGAGAGAGAGAGAGAGAGAGAGAGAGAGAGAGAGAGAGAGAGAGAGAGAGAGAGAGAGGACGCCGCACGGCATGTTTGTTTTCTAATATATACTTCTATCACAATCGTTCTTGACTATTCACATCGCCATTTTTTTCATGTTTTTAGACAGAATAAAAACTTGTCAAACATCAAAACAAAAACAAAACAAAAAACAACACCACCACAACAACAACATACCCTACAGCACTACACTAAACGCAGATCGAAGCGTAACAGTAACAAGCTCCTGGACTCAAATCAAAGTGTCACACGCTCCTGGACGAATAGAAAGAAGTATTATACGCTCCTCTCCGTGTGACATCAGCCTTAGAGGCCACTTGCCCTAAGAAGAAGGGTAGGCCTAGAGGTGGGAATTACGCAGTGTTCGCCACGTGACAGCGGCTGACCTGGGTTGGTAGCGATCAAGGAATGTCGAAAATACTGGGGATATTTTTAGCCACTGATCAAAGCTTCCTTTACATTTTGAGGGTCGGGTTTTTGAACTTTTTATCTGTTCCAAGTTTTCAAATGAATCTGAATCGATGTTTCCCCCCCACGTAAAGTTTTTTTTGTTGTTGTTGTTTTCGTGTCTAGGGTGCTGGAGTTAGAAATCTACCTTAAGATCGTATTTTCTGGAAGTCCGTGACACTGGCTATCGTTCTTTCTTTCTCTCTCTCCCACTGTTATTTGCAAGTATCTGGGTGTCTTATTTATCTTATTCAGTTGTTGACTTCTTTCAGAAAGGGAGGACGGACACCGGATAGTTTGGTCCTTACCTCAGTCTTTCTGCGTTCCAATTGTATTATATTATGATATTTTAGCCGACACACGGAAATGAATCATTCACACACCCACATACACGCACAAACTTTATGGGGAAGGAGGGAGGTAGATCAGGGTGAAAATTAATGGGTAATTGCACGAAAACTTAGGCACAGAGAGAGAGAGAGAGAGAGAGAGAG